>NJDC01007657.1:122713-147367 GCA_002245475.1 Calephelis virginiensis
ACCTGAAACCGCCTTGAGCCTCCCACAATGTTCTATCGGACATCCCTTGCATTCTCCTTTCAACTAATAAGATATAAAAAAGTATCTTCACGCCCATATCCCCGAAGCCGGACACATTAAGTCTCAAAGTGTGATAGGTGGCAAGCCTATTTCCAAACCAGGCCTACATCAATCCCGAGCAACATTTATTAGAAATTTGGAAAAACCTTATTTTCTTTTTGTTGCCCGACCCGGGAATCGAACCCGGGATCTCATGAAGACAAGTCCAACACCTGGACCGCTAGACCACAGAGGCGACTATAAGGTATAAATATATCGTAATCACTACATAGTATAAACAAAGTCGCTTCCTCTGTCCCTATGTCCCTTTGTATGCTTAAAACTTTCAAACTACGCAACAGATTTTGATGCGGTTTTTTTTAAATAGATGAAGTGACTGAAGCCGCTGGGGGCGGGCCGCTAGTATTTAAATAAATGTAACAAACTCAGCCCAAAATCAAAACCAAGCCTCGCGGTTTATCGGTGATGCTAGTCACGTAAACTAGCCCTTGGACCAACAATACGATAATGAAATAACAGGAAAAGTTTACTGAAAAAAAGGAGTTAAAAAATTTACTACAGGTTGACTAGGGGAATGCATATAACTTTAAGTTCGCCCTTTGTACATATAATAATTAATTTGTTTACAATAAAGTTTAAATAGGCAAATAAAAGTGTATAAATTTAATGTTTATTTTAGCCATACAAAAGTAGCAACGAAAAACCATCAACGTCGAATTATGATTTCGAGCCACCACCTATCATTCAGAAACCGCCCGAGCCAAATCCCAGAGTGCAACAGGAAAAACAACCACAAGCTGAATCTAAAGTAAGTTTACAAAGTCTGGTCATATAATATTACAAAATCTCCTGTGTTCTATTTATTAATCTAGCATTCTCTAACAACCAAATTTTATGCTACCAGAAAACATCAAATGTAAAACAAAATGTTTTGAATTTTTACAATATCTACAAAAAACTTTTTCTTGGTGAAGTTCGTTCAGAATGATATATTATTGAAATTAAAATGTAGATATTTATGTTTTACTCAGTATTTACTAAACCAACTAAAATTACTAACAACTGACCAACATTAACCAAATCCGTCCAGGTATTATTAAGTTTCACTGTTCCTAGCTAACATTAATTTGTTTAAAATACAGTAAGAACTAGTGAGAGACCACAGGGTATGTAATATGAAACAATGCAAATGTGCGTTAGTAAAAATGAAAGAATTAGGTTTGTTTATTTATTTTATTAAAATCGACTTGTTAATAAAGAAATGTTTTATTGATAAAAGCCCACAGTTAACACTGAAGCATTGTTTATAGTAAAAGAAAAATAAACAATAACTAATAAAACTTATGTCTTTGAACTAATAATATTTTAAAACTACGTTAGTTGTAATGCACATAACATTTTTCCCGCGACAAACATTAGAATAATACAAAAACATGTTTTAAGTGATATAGCATTTATAATGTCTCTTACCATTTTTCAGAAACCTGTTGGGGGTATATCGCTGTTTGGAACTAATCAAGGAACTGAAAGTATTGGTGAGGCTATATTAAAACGCAATCGAAGAAAATCCTCAACCGATGAAGAAAGTGAAGATAAAAAGCAAATAATAAATTCAGACAAAACAAAAGGCAATTTGCATGAAAATCAAGGAAATTCAGAATCAGATGTCATTAAAAATCTATTTATTAGACCAAAATCAGCGAAAAACGATACAATGAGAACTAAAAAAGGACATGAGAAAAAAGAGAATCTAGGGAAAAAAGTAGATCTCTTTAGTGATAATATTTTTGATGATATAGATGATATTTTTTCGTCTAGCGTTGTAACAAAACCTAAAGAATCAAGTAAGAAGTCAATATTTGATGATGATGATTTATTTGCTGATGTTGCAGTCAAAAGTGAAACGAGTCATAGTGATAAGAAAGTAAAAAGCGTTTTTGATAGTGACGATGAGCTTTTTAAAGATGATGTTGTTAAAAATATAGAAACACACAAAGTTATTACTGACACAAATAAATATATTGAACAAAATATACAACACAAAAAAATCGCCGCTAAAAGTATATTTGATGATAGTGATGATGAACTTTTTTCAACTGCAAATAACTTGAAGTCTGAACCACACCAATTACCAGCTAAAGAATTTAATGTTACAGACCCACAATATAAATCTGACGAAACTACTGAAGATGGTAGTCACAAAAATGAGCAAGTCTTACAAAAATCTAATATTTTATTTAGTAATATAGATGATGATATATTTTCTAATGTAGAAATAAATAATGCCAATGATGAGGAAAAACAAAATAGTAAAATTAAAGAAAATTCTTCGGTTATTAAAAATAATGACACTGATAAAATTATAAATGAAAAACGATTCCAGTCAGATATTTTATTTGATGATGAAAATGACGATGGTATATTTTTAGGCAAAAATGATTATAAATCCACAAAAGTTACTAAGGATGCCACTAAAATTAAGCTGGTAGAAAATAATGATTTCAATGTCAATGAAAACAATATCGTCAAAGAAAATAAATTGAACCAAAATGAAGTTAAAGATATTCCAAATAATGCGACTGATTTGTCTGGCGATAATAGGCATATTTATGAACCTCAAAAACGAGAAAGATTTTATAGTCCACCGATATTCGAGGACGATGAAAATGCTGATTTTCCTATAGATAAAACTAAAATTAATAATCGTAAGGATCAAATTCAACAGACACCATTCTTTGTTAAAACATCAACTGAAGGTGAAACTAACGAACAAAGTACAAAGGAAAATAACGAAACGACAAGTAGTGATTACGTTTTTGAAAATAGAAATGATATTGTATCTGAACAAAAAACTGAAAGTGATGATAATTTGGAGGAATCTGTTGATTGGGAGAGCTCGACCCTCCAAAACGATTATGAAAGCAAGTCACATATCCAAGAATATAAAGAAAATACTTTAGGTAATTTAGAAACCATAGATAACAATCCTAAATCCCTTAATGTTCCGCCAAGTAGACAAGATATTTTTGACGATTTATTTAATGATTTACCTCCCGAATTCGAAAAACCCACAGAACCAAAAAAAAGTAAAAATGTTAATGCTTTATTTGATGATGACTCTGATGATGAAGCATTGTTTTTTAAGAAAAATGACGCGATAAGTGATGAAAAACCAGAGTTGGACTACGGTGATGAACGATTTAGAATATTTAGCGATGAACCTCCTGATATTGATTTTGACTTTTCGCAAAAACCCAGAAATGTAGCTTCAGATATTGAAAATCATAATCTTTTTTATGACGAAACATCAAAGCTTGAAAGCAAGGTATGCGCACATAATCAAACACTCAAGCATCAAATTAATGAATCACAGCTTGAATCAAGTAAATCACAAACACATTCACAACAATCTGCAGATTCACAAAACTTTAGTATTCGAGACAAGATATTTGATAATCCTGAAAACGATTCTACACATACTTCGTTTACACAAACAATCTCAGAAATAACAAAAAGTGTTAAAAACACAGAAATTGATTTAAATAAAGAGATTGTCAGTTCTCCCGAAATAGACAACAGGAAAGTTATAGGAAAATTAAAACCAACTAATCTTAATATAAATGTCAACACATTGCTACCTGGTGCAGTTAAAAAATTTAAAACTACAGATGAAATTGATAATCAAAAGCTTTCCACACAAAGCAATGAAGAATTAAACAAAAATGCGGAAACAACTGCCTCAAAAATTATTAAATCCGTCAGTTTTGACAACGCGGAATCGGGGATATTAGATAATAAACTGTCTAAGGAAAGAGCCAGGATCAAAATTAAAAGGCGGCCATCTTCAAGGCGTGCTAGACTGGAAGCTGTTAGGAAGTCTGGGATAGATTTTGGAGAAGACTCACCAGACACTAGCTCTTTCGAAGAATCTCTAGATTCTAAGTCACAAAGTACAAAGAATCATACACTTTTTAGCAACAAACCTGAAGATCCTTCCAATGTTACAGAGGACTTACAGAAAGACAAACTTTTTACAATTTCTTCGGAAGTTAACGAAAGTGTTTTGGCGAGTGTCATAGATAATATACAGAAAGTTGGAGATTCAGAAAACAGGACAAATAATGGTAGTAGAAGATTAAGTATTTCTGAAGAATTAATATCAGGTGAATCATCAGAAATAGGTGATTCTATAATTGGTAAGGAAATAAAAGAAAATATACAAAAAACACTAGAATTAGATAGCACTCCCGTTGATAGTTGTGGGGTTAGTATATTAAAAAGCACTTTAAATGAGGATAAAGATACTTTAACAGGTATTTCAAATAGAAATATGAATGAAGAACAAGAGAAAGCCAAATTTATCACGGATGATAAAACAGAATTTTCACAAAATACATCTTCCTTGACGGAAAAGAAAATGCCAAATATATCCAAAACGACTGAAATAAAAGATACTATCAACAAAAATGTCAAATCTAAAGTAGTGTATATATTAAATGATGAAGATATATTTAATACAGGGGGAGCGAATAGAACAAAAAAAATCGAAGATGAAATTACGAAAAAACCATTAACTTTTGGTGATGATGATGATGAATTGTTTAAAAGTCCACCTAAAATTTCCACATTAGGGAATACCTATACAGATGCTAGTCAAAAAATAATATCGAATCAAGCACCTATGAAATCAAAATCGAGTCAAGAACCAATCAAAACAAAATCAATTTTCGATGATTTAAGCGACGGCGAAGATTTGTTTAAAAGCGATAGTAGTAGGAAAAAAGTTCAAAGAGATGAGAAAAAGGAAGTGGACCGAAATGTTTTAAAGAGTAAAAAAGAGTTAAGGAATGTATCGTTATTTGGGGATGAAAGTGATGATGACCTTTTTACACCGAAGCCATCTAGAAATACTGGTAAGAGCATTATGTTGAAAAAAAAATATAAACCATTGTCATTAACGAAATGTTTGTTTTTTTGCTAACATTGGTAACAAGCAGTTTTTTTTTTAATTTTATAAGTTAGCAAAATCATTTTTTTGCAATTAGATTGTTTTAAATATATAGAAGCTACGCAGTGCGTATGGCCAATTATTTTGTACAAATATACACGTTTTAGTATCGATTTCGAATTCTTTGAAACAATTTTTTTGCTACACATTGATAAAAATGTTGTCTTTTTCTGGTAGTAAGAGGTAGGTACACAAGTTAAAAAAAAATTAACTAAGAAAAAACATCCATGCGTTACTTTTTGAGTCCATAAAAAAATCTTACTATTTCATCAGCTCAGATAAAGTAGCTTGTCTGCCATATTCTTTTGATACAAGATCCAAACCTACGTCAATCTTCAACAAGCTGATTATAGAATGAAACATATTTTAATTGTATCTCTTTTAGCTTATTATGTTAATATTTGTTCCGTTTTGCAATATAGTATTCCTATTTGAGAAAATTCTATAGAATTAACTAACTAAAAAAACGCTTGTTTATTTAGTATTTTAACAAATGTCTTTAAAGGCTAAGGTCAATGAATGTGGGAATGCGTATAGGTGACCAAGTGGTGAATTGCTTGCTTTATGCAGACGATGCTCTACACCATCTGAGCTGCAAACACTGGTCACAGTTATGGTAGGTAATTGTAAAGAAAGGGGCTTACATTTGAATGCAATGAAAATTAATAGAGACGAAGCCAGAACAGATATTGGAATTTTTGTAGCTACAAAACCAGCTAGAACATGTGAATGAAATTTTATATCATGTTTGTGCTTTTGCCAGAGATGAAAGGTACATTGTGGATGTAGAAATGAAAGTGTGTGCGGGGAATAGTGTGAATGGAGCGTTGGGTAAGCTATTTCAAATTGAGGTTTTGAGTTGAAGTGCTAGACTCGCTTTGCTTATCCCAATGTTTTTTTATGGAAACGAGAGTTGGGTATGTCAGAAAAAGCATGAGAGCAGGATAATGACGGTCGAAAAGAGAGTGCCGCGGAAAACCTGTGGTGTTACGTTCGCTGTCCACATTTGTAACAGTGAGATCCGAGAAAGAGTGGGGTTGAAAGAAAGTGTTGGTGATAAAATGAGAAAGGGCATGCTCCGCTGGTTCAGATATATAGAAAGAATGAAAGATGACAGATTGACAAAGCAGATTTAAAATACGAATGTATGTGGATGTACCATGGTACCCGGGGAGACCTTGGTTGAAATTCTACAATGAAATCGCTTGGGTGTTATCCGAAAGTGGTGTCAAGAGTCTTCGAAACCGGCGTGATTGTATGAAAAGGGCAGTGAATGTGGAGGAAGTCAGGCAGATATGGCAGGATTGTGAGTTTTGGCATCCAATACTCTCAGCCTTACTTATTAGGCACTTGGCGTGAATTTATGTATGTATGTATGTTATATTCCAACAATTAATAAAAATATTTTTTCAAAAATATAATATTCTGTCCAGGATTTTTTTGGGCAATCCCTTTTTAATATATTTTGTAAAATATTAAATTTTGTTATAAAATATGTTCCATTCTATTATCAGCTCAGTGAAGGTCAACTTAGGCTCGGTTCGTAGATAAATTATTATAACGTTCAGGAAATGTGTGCTTGAGTAATTAATATACCTTTCAGGTCACAAACCTCTTCATAGAGAAGAACAACTCCTCCATGAAGCTCTTTAGTACTTTTGGATTTTCTCAGCGATTTTTTTTATTTTTTCAGAAGCTCAAAAAATTTTTACGCCGCGGGAATCGAGCAAGATATCCTCCGACCCAGTGACAGATGACCCGCTGTCAACTTTGACAGATGACAGCTGAGGTCCCGCCACGTGCTCGTGTCGGATGTGCCGAGAATATCTTTAGCCCATAATCGCAGGAGCGCTGTAAAAATATCGGATGTTAAAATATGAATCAAATGTTTAAATTCGTACGCCAGTGTTTTTGAACGCAACGCTCTTTTACTGCACAGTGTTTAACTTTGAATACCAGGCGATAAAATTGCCAAAACGGGTTTTAACTCTGCGGATTGCGTCCCGTAAATGAAAAAAAAATTGCATTTCGCGATGTCTTTGTTCAATACATCTTTCTAAGATTAACAGCATTTAGATATTTTTGTCCTCATACTCCGCCTGGTTTCGTAGAACATGATCAAAGCAAAAATTTTACATCATTAAATTCATTAATGTATGTTAAGTTTTTAGTTGAATTCAAATCATTCCATTATTGTAATATAATATGTATATATCAAAAATGTCTATATTAGAAAAATGTTATTTCTCTAACGACTGCACTTAGAGAAATTATCTTTTAATCAGTCATTAAGTCGATTATTCCATATAAAATTATGAGTTAATGGTAGATTAAATTTTCATTGATATCTCTGAGAGCGGCCGTGTCTATTTTATGAGATTATTAATTTACTATAAGGTTTAAGGACTGTGTTACGCAAAAAGCACCCAATCCACTAAATATAACTTCAATGTAATATTAGATTTATAAGTAATTTTTAATCTATTCTTTCCTCTATCTAGCTTTGAAAAGATAGAAACTAAAGTTTCCTAATACTGTGTTAGGTTATATTACCTAACGAAAAAAACTGTACAAATTAATAAAATTGCTTTTTGACCACATTTTGTAATATAACATTACATATTATGTAAATAAAAATTTAGTTAAATAGCAAACTTTTGGCCTATTATTAGGTTGGGTCGTTTTATGCAAAACGAGGTCCAATTCAGTGATATGCCTATTACCTAAAGTTACTTTTGTATGAAATATATAAAGTTTTAAACTACTCTATTGATTTTGTGTTAGCTACGAAATGCTAAATCGCTTTTTATATATTTTTTTATATCTGTGAGACATGATCCGGTCCTTACAATCAAAATAATAACCGCATATTAATCGTACTGACAATATTAAAACACAATAAGTAAATCATACGTTAAGGCAAACAAAATATGTAGGTATGATTATATGTTAGAATCTTAATGAAGTCAAATAATATAAAATATCGTTTAAGCTAAAAAAGTACTATATTTTATAAAAGCTTCTTGAGTTTTAGAATGTAGCTAATATTTTTTATTGCATTTTATTATATTCAAAATGTACATAGTCCAACAAAAAATATTTTTATTATATTTATAATAGTTGATGTTATAAAGCGATTAATGTATTCTTGATTTTTTTTAATTTTGTAATTTACTTTTGTTTCATTGATTACAGTGCCGGTTGAGGTGTTAGCGTAAACGTCTAACATCACCAGCCAACCGCGAGACTAAGGTTCAATTCTTGATGGTCGTGTTTATTAAATTTAGTTCAAATTCAAATATATTTATTCACGTGGATCTATAAAGATTCTTGTGAAGTATTCTTGTATATATTTATGTATTTTGATATGTTCGAATTGTTGGCTAACACTCATAATACAAGCATATAATTTAATTTTTAAAAAAAACGACGGGTTGCACCTCAGGAGTGCCGGCAGAAGTGAAAACTTGAATATTAACGTTGTGCATTTTTTGATGTTTTGGAATGGTTAGGGAATAATTTTGCACGAATTGCTTTAGTTATCGGTATGAAAGTAATATCATTTATGTGGAAGAATACAATATTTTATATAATATATCGTACACAAACATTCGCGCAAGCGCCCTACGCCGTCTTTAGAATTTTCGATCTGACTATCTGACGCGAGTTTAGAAGTTTTTACCCAATCCAAAAAAAGTGCGCAACGCCGTTAAAGAAGTTTTCACTTTCAGAGGTTTGACCCCAGACCAGTTTGTCTTATTTGTCAAGAGCTATTTATTAACCGGATTGTTGACCGAGAGGCTAGTCTGTATGCCTAACGCCACCGACCATATCAGCGAAACTCTGACACCCAAAATAAACGTATAATTTGTTTAATATTAGATCTATTTGTATGATTTGTCCAGATATATCTATTTATTGGTGTAATATACCGTCGTTAGTTATAGTTGGCCTAGATAGGTTCTTACATAAAATTCAATTATCAAGAGTATCTGCAATTAATTTACAACTATGATATTTATTTTTGTTGATGTTATAAATTTTAAATAACATTTTACAATAAATACGCTTTTTAATGAAAGTGCCTGATTTGATTATTTTATTGTTATGCTGAAATAAATATTTTCATAGATCTTTTTTTTTAATTTTCCTTGAGGCTTAATAAAGCCTGGCATCGGCTTTGGGAAATGTTTGAACTTGGATGAACAGTACTTGGACCAAGTCAATTGACCTCCTTGTTAGCTGTAGAATAATGTTAATTTATTTGCTGTAACTCTCTTGACTCAAAGGCAAAATAAGTTAGCTGTAACTCTCCTTACTCAAAGGCAAAATAAGTTGGCTTGCGGAAGATCTGAAAATGACACTTATTATTTATTTTTGCTGCTGTAAGGTCAAGGAAATTTAATGAATTGTTACGTTTATTGTACAGCTGCCAGTTGCTAATGGTTATAAGTAGTAGACTTAGTTCATAATCTAGTTCAAAAATAAAGAAAAGTGTTTCACGATTAATCTTTACAGTGCCATCTCAAAATGAATAATAATAATAAACATTTTTTTGTTTATGTACTATCTATACAGTGCCATCTCAAAATGAAGCTTAGAATTCTAGTTTCACCTACGTAGGACGAGCATTTGAAAAAGTTTAACGCTATTTATAACGAAAAAATATCGAAGTTGTATTTAGAACCAACATTCATTAAGAAAAATTAATGTACAATGGTAAGGACTAAAAATGTACAGGAGTCTACTGCTTTGTTTTGAATGCAACAGTGCATGTACCTTGGTCTAACCGCAGTTTTGAGTCTCGGTATAAGGACACATTACCTTTCAAAACATTTATCCAGATTAATCGTATTTTGCTAATCATCTTTTAGATATTGAGCACAATCTGGCAGCAGGTCATACTTTTGAATTAATTTATAAGTACGTATAACAATTAAAATTAAATATACCTACGAGAACAACTAGAAATGATTAAATGTGATGAAGAATACTCAATGATTACACTGTTAAATATAATGAAATAATACATCTGTTTGATAGATTTGATTAACTAACTCCTGCTACACATATTTGACGACATACGTTATATAGTATCCGGCACGTATCTTGGCAAGGTTTTGTGGTGGTGGGGGTAACTTCGCGCATCGCATACTTGTGGTGTAGTGGGACAAAAGAGTGATCACTTTTTTATTGGCCATTATTCTATGGTAAAGGCCATAAATTGTTCTTTCTTTGTTTCTTTAGGTTTTGGCCTTCATGTTAGTATTTAGCCATTAGTCAAGTAGAAATTTGTATCAAATTTTATATCAATTTCAATTATTTTAATTAGTCATCAGTCATAAGTCGTCAGGAAGTCATGTCAGGCTCTTGGGTAAAGCGGTAGCCTGTTTACTCAAGCTCATGTAATGAGATTTGGCGGCAACGAGAAAATATACGATACGCTAATTTCTTTATGATTATTTCATTTGTGCACTTTTACTGAACAAAATTGTACAAAATGCCACCAAAATTGACTAATTTCACTCAATATTAACACGAAATTCAATAATTATGAAAAAACTTCGACCATCTTTACTTACGACTTACATCGACTTACGACTGATGACTAATTAAAATTAATTGAAATTGATATAAAATTTGATGCAAATTTCTACCTGACTAATGGCTAAATACTAACGTGAAGGCCAAAACTTAAAGAAAGAAAGAAGAAAAAGTTCCGCAAAACTGACGAAAACGTTAATAACACTGCTAACCCACACAAATAGCTTAGAGGAATTCCCTTTTTACAACTTTGGAATTTCTCACAACTGAGTTGCAATGAATAAACTTGAGTTGCCACCTCTCATATTTATTCTGAAAATGGGAGAAATTTTCAAAAGTTGAGTTCGATAGAGATTTTATGGTAAGGATTCGAGCTACGCCACTGTTTGTAGACTAGCAAAAACTCGATACAAAAATCCAGTCTCTACAATGTAAGTTCGTTAAAAAAAACTTGAACTAACAGTCGAGGATGCAATGTCCCCCACTATTAACCAGATAGATTTTTGACACAGCCTTCGTCTATTATCCGAACAATTTGATCGTTAATATCAACTTAGGTCTCCCCGAGTGCTTGGCCTACATCATGGACCTGAAGTAAGGCCTACATCTTTGAAGCATCCACATTCGCATTGTACATCAGACATCTATACCAACTTATAAAATAGAATGTGCAGACTGACTGATTCATCACCGCCGAGCAAAAACTTTTTTGAGTTACAGCCATGAAATTTGGTGATTAGTTGGTTTTATTGAGTAAATCCCCACTAAGGACGGAATTTCGAAAATTCTACCCCTAAGGGGTAGGTACAGAGATTGAAAGTTTGGTTGGAAGACAGTATTTTTTTAAGTTAGAAACATGAAACTTTGTGTTTGGGCTATTTAATAAAAATGACTAGATACGTATTTAAGCGTTTCGGGAAAATTTTACCCCTAAGAGGGTGAATAGGGATTGAAACTTAGTAAAAAAATCCTTATTGATGGGCTATAATCAGTAAATATATTAACTGCCACCAGAGCAAAGCCGCGAGTATAGCATAACAATTTGTATAAAATTTCAAGTTTTGGGTCTAAGTGTTTACCGTCATTTCAGGCGAAATTAAGCTAAACACATTATTGCAATGATCAATTTTTAACAATTAATATAGAGGAAGCTAGGCAGGTTTATTCAATTGTATCTGTCAACCTAGTAAGAGACTTTATGTGAAGATATAAAGACATCAGAGCTTGGAGATGGACATTTCTACAGGAAAGTTAAGTATGATGATGAAATGGCATGGGAAACACCTTGTTCATAACAAATTAGTATTTACCCACAGGCCGCAGCTATGTAAGCATTACGTAAGTACAGGTTCTTCTGTCAGTTCTATCTTAGTCATTGAATTTGATAACCATCATTCCTTTAAGTTTATTAAACCAACTAATCATTCAAACATAATTCAGTGACTGTGATGAACAACAGATTCTTGGTCCCATCAGGAGTACTGCAGCTCTGTGCTGCATGGCCTAATGCAGTGGTGGGAAAACCAAGGCCCGCGGGCCGGATCAGGCCGTGAGAGGTTTTAATCCAGCCCGCCAAACGTTTTTACTTCAGAAAAAATATGAAAAAAGTAATGGTCTAAAAGTTCAAAGATTATTGAAACTTAAACAATTAAGATATCTACTGAATCTATACTTATAAGATATATAATACGTATTTCTTACATTAAGACTTCATAAATCGAATTTAATAGAAGATTATAAAAATAAAAAAAATATTTAATTTTAAATACCTTATACAACGTTTTATAATCGTTATATTTACAGTTCTTTATAAGTGTATTAATTAAGCGGCCCGCCTCAAGTTTTATTTTAATTAGCTGGCCCGCCACTAGATTTTTTTAATTTACCGGCACATGGTCAGAAGAGTGGCCTACCCCTGTGCATTGACTTAATGAAATAAATGTCACAGTTTTAGCGCCATTGAGAGAAAAGATGGTCGAAGTTTTTTCATAATTATTGAATTTCATGTTTATATTGAATCAATTTTGGTGGCATTTTGTTCAGTGAAAGTGCACAAATGAAATAATCATGAAGAAATTAGCATTTCGTGTATTTCCTCGTTGCCGCCAAATCTCACTATATGAGCTTGAGTAATAAGGCCACCGCTTCACCCAAAACACTGACATGACTTATTGACGACTTATGACTAATTATAATTAAATCTTATTATTATAATTAAATCCAGATTTTGGTAAATTGGATCCAAATCGATGCAAACTAACGCGAATTCCAAAACCTAAAGAAAGGAAAAAAAAATGTCACTTGTCAATTGTCATTTCTCGGTGTCATTTCTCAATGTCTATTTCATAATCCTAGTCTGTGCATAATCCGTCATGTGTGTATTTTGATGGTGTTTTGCAAAAAAAATATTCTAAAATGAAATCCGTGAAAGACAAAAATAAAACCGTAACTAAAAACAAAATTAAAAAGAAGGCTCCAATCAAGCCAAAGAAGGAAAAGGTTATCGTTGTGGCACAAGAGTTTAAATTCGCTCGACTACTGTCAGGCAACGAAAAGAAAACGCGAGATCGCGTGTTAAAAACATTAAAGAAATGGCTTTCCAATTGTTTTGATAAGAAATACGGTAGGTGTTTCTAGTTTCATACAATAATTTGCTATTATATCCATAAGACAAATAAGTTCATGGGACTTCCCACTTGCGAGTCTAAAATATAACCTCAAAATTTTTCGTTCTTTTAATGTTGTAATTTTTGTTTCGTTCTCACGCAATAAGTTCTATCTCATTGAGTCATTTTGCCTTTTTTTTCTTTTGTTTTTTCCATTGTTTTTTTTTGGTATAACACTTTTTTTTAGATAATTTTACTCCTATTTGTACAGAACAACTAGCGCCAAATTTAGCGCTTTTGAAAATAATTTTATAACATAAAAAATTAATGAGTACCCTTGCACTGTTTCACTTAATACGTTTTAAAAAATTAATGAAATGTTAATATTTGCCAACTAAAGCAGGTTGATTAGTATTGTTATTTCCTAATTTTGGTTGTTAACAAAAAAAATAGTTTATAATGAGTTAACATAGTCCTGAAGATGCTGTAAAAGCGAAATCGGTTGATTAATATTGGTATTTCATGATTTTAAAAAATATTATTAAAAACAATGGAAGTGTATTCACATACATAATGGAGTTTGATGGACCAAAGATGGAAACAATTAAATATAATTTTATAAGCTTATTACTCATTTATACCAAGAACGTAATACAATTAAGTCTTAGCACCAAGTGTATCATTTAGGATACACACTGTAATGGCAATATAGGGCTTGGCACTGAGCATGTTAATATTACAATATAAACTATGATGGGTAGAAGGAAAAATCTACAGGTGCAACAAAATTCTGTCTTTTAAGCTGATTTTACCAATCATATTGAAAACTGAGCTTAGGAAAACTAAGTTCATTGTAAACAAATTCAGTTATCAGTTGTGATCCTGTTAATAAAAAAATTCAAGTACACTTTTAAAATTGGCAAAATTCTTATCCTCGCCCCCTGAGAACCTACTTGCCAAGCAAATTAGTTTAATTATAAAATGGTATTTACAGGAACCAAAATTTCTTTGACTATAAAGTTGACATGATGACACTCTTGACGATTCACTAAATGTGTTTTTACGTTGTGTTTAAATTTTGCAGTTAAATCCGGTCTTAGTGTTTGAAATATCGAAAAAAATAGGACATTTGACAGATTGTTAAATTTAATTTACTTGGAATAGAAGTTAGGCAAAATTTGTAGCAATACCTATCCAAGAGATGAATTCAATGAAATTGCAACAACGGTGGATGGATTTAACTGACAATTGCTTCTTTCCAAATTTATTTGCTGTAGATGCAAGTGTTATATACTTATCTACCAAAAAAGTAGCTAGCTGAAATACAGGCCAACAAAAAATTTACATACCAACTTAATTTTTGCACATGAAAATGAAGTAGTTAATTTGTAATATGTATTATTAATGCAATTTTATAAAGAGTTACTAAATACCTAAACATTAATTTATTTTATTTACAATTACATGAACCTGGTGCGCAATCAAGTTCTCATTTAAATTTGTATTGTTTAGTGTGATAGCACTTGGTACTGACTGATATAAAGCTCAATACTAAATAAAGGTGGCAGCCTTGCTAACTAACTCAGGTTGGGGTGTTTAAGGACTGAATTTCACTATTATGCTTTTAGCATTGCTATTACTGCAAAGTCTTTTTGATCTTATTGACGGATCACTATAGCAACCAACTTGTAAGTCTTTTATTTAAATGGAAAAACACTTGAGGCATGGGATTAAGCAACAATCATCTTAGTTCACAGCTAATAGGTATTTAGTATTTCTAAGTTACAATATGTATTTGTTTACTATGTCTAAAATGGTCAATATGTCTAGAATGAGAAAGTGTTAATACTATCCTCATCAGAGATTGTTTAAAACACTTAATTGGTTGAACAACAAAAATAACTCTAACATGTACATACTCTTCATTTTCTTGATTAATTAACAAGTAATTAAGCCATAACTAAGCCATACAAAATTGTAATTTTGTAATCGTCATATTTGATCACCGTGTATATGCTAATAATATAAAATATTAAAATGTTGTTTTGTTAGAAAAAAGTATTTTCCCACTCTAGCAAAAAAAAATGATTGGGGAAGTATTGTCATTTGAGAACATCTAGAACCCTGTAGCATTTTAAGAAAGTATCTATTGACAATAGTTTTGTTCAAACTGGACCCCTTATTGTATTAAAAATAGGCTTTATTTGATAAAACAAGGATGTATATCAAGCTGTTAAGAAAATTAACCTAAATTTTAAATTTGTTTACAGAGTTCAAGAAAGATGACTTTATCAGAGTTTGGAAAGGACTATTTTATGCAGTATGGATGTCAGATAAACCTTTGGTGCAGGTAATTATCACATTTTTACATATTTTGCCCAATATAGCCCAGCCCGCATGAGTGTGCTTTGCAATGCGATGCGCCCCGACTCGATTGGCTCCGCCACTCAACAGAGGGCGTCCTTAAATGTTTAATCTGCAAAAACCAACTCCAATTAGGTACTTTAGTTGGAACTCATGTCACGATTTCATTATTCTTTTTTTCGGCATATAGCTAATGGTTCCGAGATGGTCCGACATTAATTTTATCTACATTGTACTTGTAGTTTTGAGTTGCATTTATTAGAACATAATTTTTTTTTATGTTGACATAAACAAAAATGTAGGTATGCATTATTTTATTAAATATAACAGAAAAACCACTAGTTTGATCATATAAAATAATTAATATGGGACCACATCTAAATCATGACTCACGTTTTTAAAAAAATATTAAAAATTTGTTTATAATTGGCAGAGTATTTGCGTAACAAACAACAAAAAAAAAACAGTACCGACTCTTAGTATATCTAACTGTTTGTTCTATGACTATATAAATGTGTGTTCATGTTCTGTGTTCCAACTGGTTGCATGAACTGACTGCACTACAGAATGTCAAAGTTTGAAATGTCATTGTACTGTATTCATAATGTTCGTCAATGTGATGTAGGTGAGTTTGACAGTACGGTATGACAAAGTATTGTATTGAGAATGTACATAAAATTGACGTTCGAAACTTTGAAAGAACGCTATGTCGAAGTACTGAACTTCGAATGTTTTAATTTAATGTAGGTACATGAGGCAGTATTGTTCAGAGTCAATGGCACAATTGGCCGATATGTGGTATCAAGAAATACATCATAGAATAATTTAAAATAATTTAACCTTAGTTTGAATAGAATTAAGGTTAAAAAATATAAATAAAAAGGTTTTCAAGCAAATTATATATATGCCAGTCCGCCTAAATACTTCTATGAATACAGCAGTACATTGACATTTCAATCTTTGATATTCCGTAGTGCAGTGGCACTAACTGGGTGTTTGCTTATTCTTGGTACAACAAAATATTTTGTCCAACTGGTTGTACACACTGGCAGGAAATTAATATTACATAGACCTACTTTTAAAATAGGACAATTTTTTTTAAATAACCCATTACACAAAAGAACTGTAATTACTAAGTAAATTAATTACTAATTACTAAGTTAAATAAAATTTTAACTAGAATAAAAAAAGTTGTGATACTATGGCAGACAGAGAAATAGGAACAAAGATCTTATCTATTTACATAACCTAAATAAGTATTGAAAAAACAATATAAAACCTGCAAGAGACTGCATGTCTTCTATTTACCACTGCTTCATACAGTTTTACAGTATCTAAACAATACATTAATTTATTAAATTTTTATTGATAAAACGAAAAAACTAAATTCATTCATATTATATAATATATATTATTTTATAATATGGTCCCCTACTTGGTGGTACTCATCTTTAAAATATTTATACATTCTTAAAATTAACTTAAAAGTATTAGTGAAGATAGTTTATATACTTCTTATCGTCGGTGCTTGGTGGAATTCCATTCTTGATACAATTTATTTAGGGCTATCATCAGGGCTATATAACAACTGAACTTGACTTGAACAAGAGTTCAGTTGTTATATAGCCCCGATGATGCTTGTATAGCGAAGCCGGTTGGCTAACTTATAAAAATAAAAATATATTGTGGAAAGTACAAGTGTTTGTAACTAAATTGTATCTGAAAAAGGAAATTGCTAATTTACTTTTTACAGTTTTTGTGGGTCGTAGGTTATTTAATTTTATTCTTATAACCTTTTAACTGTTTATATATAACATCGATTTCCCGCCAGTATAACCAGTTGGACAACTTTTCCCAGTTGTGAGAAGGGTAAACAAACTTTCGATCATAAAACTAGTTGAAACACCTACTTATGTACCTGTAGTACAAAAGGTTGGACATAATACATAGATTGTACCAAGGTTTGACTCCTTTACAAAAAGGCCAATCTTCTTAACTTGGCATATTGTTATATATTAGCTTTTATTGTTAGTGTCTCATGACTTTTACTAGTTATGACAGAGTGACAAGTAAAACATTTTTGTGGACTGTTTTAATTGAGCTTTTATAAAAGTAAATATAAAAATTTGGCAATAGTATTTAAAATGCATTATCATTTACACCTTTACTCCCTTATGTAAAAATTTGGCCGGTCCTTCCAAAGTAACCCTGTATAGCTGCGTATTGTACCTTAAACCTAAAAATAAAATAGCTAAATTGAGTTTATATGTAGCTTAAAATGAAATCTGAGATAACATATAAATATAATTTTAGGAAGATTTATGTGAGAGCATAGCTGGCATTCTGGACCTTTTCCCTCCAGAACAGCTCAAAAATGCATTGTTAATGCTGGAAGCTGGTTTTAAGGTGCTAGCCATGGAGTGGTATGGGATTGATCACCACAGGATGGACAAGTTTATGATGGTTTGTATATGTTCTCCTTATTTTGCCTGCAGAAAATATTTAAGGAAACACCCTACAGTCTCATTTGGATCTTTAGTTATATGCATATCAAATTTCATCAAAATCAGCAGTTTAGCCGTAAAAGAGCAAAAGACAGACAGACAAACTTTCGATACAATGTTCAATGTATGTATATTGGAATTATACTAAACTCAATAAGATTTAAAAATTTTTGGTTTTTAATGAGGAAGACACACGCTTAGTAACAAAAAGTATTTTATCACGCTCGTATCACCAAAGAGTTAGGCAGAGGTACAACCGGGGCTATGTCTACTACATTTAGCCAGAGACACTAAGCTGCACAATGTAATAGGTGGCAAGACTAACACTAATCAGGCATATATCCAATCTCGGGCATCATTATTTTTTCTTAATTAGAAAATTAAGAAAGAAAAAAACACATTTGGTTGCTGACCAGGGGGTTGAACTCAAGACCTAATGAAGTGAAGTCCAATACCAGATCACTAGACTACAGAGGTGATTATTATAAGCGGGAAGCATTGTAACAAATAATATCCAACTATCCAAATTACAAAGTAAAAATTTAAGTTTACAGTAACATTTTAATAACAACTATCAGGCTATTAAAGTTGTCCTAGTTCTTCCTTTGGGCAATCCAATTCCTTTGGGCAAACAGACTGTTGCCTACTTTTTTTTGACACATATAGACAACTTATATTTGTTCTGATACTAGGAAATATGCCTTCTTCTTTTGATTGCGGTTTAATAACTAACTGGTCTGAAAGATGGTAAGTATATAGTGGACTGTATTTTGTACTTCGAATTCGTATAAAACTGTAATTCAATCACCGCAATTGTTCTATCTGTATGTCTTCCGATGCGAGGCTGATCCAAATGAGATGCAGTAGATTTGATGTTGGAGAAGCCTGGAGAATACGGGCGAACGGTTCTTTCGACGCGTCGGCGTACGCTTGAGTTGCGCGCGCGTCGTGCTGATTGCGAATGTAATGCCAGCGTCTCGTTCGACACTCGGCTTGCTAATGTCAGGAACAATGTATGTGGCCAAAGGGCCAATACAAGTTAGCGACTACAATCTCACAAATTCGAAGTGTATAAATATAAATAAATTACCTAAATAAAATAAAACAAAGGAAAATGAAAAAAGCGAAATATTTATGAGCGCGGATTGTACAACACATTACATGTATTAATTGATTAATTTGTAGTTGGTACGACGCTACTTGCGAGGGGGATTCCGATGTCTGCTGAGATGTGACTGGAACGTGGATAGCTGCAAGAAATTCACAGACATGCTTACTGCCGCTGAAGGTAAGGCTGAACGTATTCAGCACAATTCAATTCGTCGTCCTTTTTGTTATCCCTGGACAAGTCACACAATTTGAATTTAACTCCAAAATAAGCAAATTATATACTTGTCTGATGTCTTCATTTCGTAGGTACAACATTTGTTACACTTGAAATACGTTATACAGTTAAAATACATCATAATAATGTTTGACAAGCACATATAGTTATACACTATAACAGCTTTTAAAAACACCTTACATCAAACATTGCAAAAAACACATATCAAATACCTAAAGAAACCCTGCCTCAACAGCATCCTAATGTAAGAAACAAAACATGCAGTTAAAGAAATAATAATGGATGAGGTAGATCAGGTAAAAAACAGGGAATACAATTTAATATAGCAAGAATTACAAAATATCCGGAAATAATAATTAAATGAAAATAAATGATAATGTCGAAATTAAAATTTAAGTATAAAATTAAAATTAAAGATGTTGGTAAATTGTATAGTGTAAAAATTGAAATGTTTATAAGAAAATGCAGATTTTAATGACTATGTATAACAGTGGACATATAATAATAAATATAATGCTCATATATTAAATTGACCGAAGTATGTTAAAAATAAAATAAATTCTATAACTCCTAAATTTACATGTAATTAAATTGTAAATTTGTTGCAATGTCAACTTAAAAAATCAGTAATTAGGCTTTAGAACAATGTCAAAATATGAAATTTGTATATAAAAAAACAAGACAATTAAAACAAAATATTTGTTAATTATTATAATAAATAAAATAAAAATTTGGTTAGTTATTCTACAATTAATCTAAAATAATATTTTTCAACTTATAATTCTGTTTCCTACAATAACTAGTGCTGTATACAGGGTTGTTTCTTTGCTTTGTTATTATCTAAATTTATTTATTATTTTGAAACAGGTTTAAAATTGCTTTGATTTTTGTTGAAAATTGAAAAAAATAATAATATTAGGTTCTCACATATGAAATTGGTATTTTTTATGAGCGGAATAAAAATTTGAATATTTTTAAAGTACTATATAAATTATTTAATCTAAGGATGAAAAATTGTTATCCATGTACCATAGTAGATCCCTTAACTAAAAGAACTATTTGGACGGGGTTGGCCTTGATAAATAAAATCGTGTTCTTATCAAAAGGATAATTGACAATAGAACCTTCATAATGTTTGAAAATTATATTTTAATCATTTATATTGAATAACTTATAATTTAAATTTATTATGGTCGAATGTCGACCAATGGGCGACCACTAGTTGTGTTAAATTCACTGTTTGCATATCCGCAGGCCTGTTAGCGCTGAAGACACCTATGTACGCGCGCAACGCCCGGTCTCTCATACTCCATGTCATCGAGTGCTATCTAGAAGAACTGGCCAAGGTAACTATAGATTGACCAGCTTTAACAACTTTGGAAGTATGCATTATTTAGAAAAACGAGGCTTTCTGTAACCTTTGGGGGTTGATTTTTTTCTTAAAAATTCTCTTTGTTTAAACACGGAGCATAACATTTCGAATTTCATCAAAATCAATCTACCGGTTTAGCTGTGTAAACGAATTAAACGGACATTCGCATTCAAAAAATCTTTTTTTATTTTAAGTATGGGTTTAGTATATAAAATGCTTGTAATATTTTATTTCCAATTTTTTAAATTTAATCATGTGTGTTGACTATATTTGATTATACAACATTTCTAATGAAAGTTGCTGGTTTGAGTGCTCTCTCTGATATAAATTTTTCTTAAAAAAATTCAAAATATAGGAAATGTAAAAATGTAAAAAAAAGACTGCTTTAGGTATCACAAGGCAAGATTCCAGAAGACAGTGTGGCCCAACTGCTCCAGCCTTTCTGCGTCCAAGTGTGCGGGGGCGATGTCCTAGAGGTCTGTGTAGCGTCTCGGAAGCTGTTGACGGATTTGCTCAGGCAAAGCGAGTTGGGACTGCAGTATGAAGAAGCGACCAAGGCTTGGCAGGAGGTAGGGTACAAAGTTACAATTTATTATTAATTAAAATTATAAATTTATTTAGAAATATGTGTAATAAACATAAACTTTTTAACTGAGTTTAAATCGAGAAGAAATCAATATTTTCGATTCATCACAATCATTGTCGCCTCTGTGGTCTAGCGGTTCAGTTGTTGGACTTGACTGCATGAGGTCCCGGGTTCGAATCCCGGGTCGGGCAACAAAAAGAAAAATGGGTTTATCCAATTTCCTAATAAAAAAAAATGTTGCTCGGGATAGGATATGTGCCCGGTTGGCGATAGGCTTGCCACCTATCACATTGTGGGACTTAGTATCTTCGGCTAGACGTGGGTGCCCTGGTTGTGCCTCTGCCTACCTCTTCGGGGATATGGGCGTGAAGATACTTTATCATAATCATCATCCATCTATCCACAATCTTTCATCTGTCATTCTTTCGAGCCAGTGGAGCATGCCCTTTCTCATTTTAACACCACCACTTTCTTCCTATCCAACTGTTACCCGGATCTCACTTTTACGAATGCGGTCGGCGAGCGTAACACCACAGATTTTATTATATGTGGCGGGAACTATTTAAATATTAATACGTGATGCCAAAACTTTGGACCCCTTTTAACGACAATTGCGCGGACGCAGGAGCATAAAATTCGGCACACTTATAGTTTATGTGTAGGAGAAGTGCAGAACGCTAATATTTTTCAATAATAATGCTTATAAAGTACATTAAATCAATAAATAAAACATTACCTACACTACCATGCATTTGACACACACAAACAAATATATTGATGATAACTATAAAAGATCACAGATAGTGCACTATAAAGTTTGGAAACAAAGTAGTTGGTCTTGAGAAATGAAGATGGCGTTCTTATCAACAAGATTTTTTTTCTCTATAAGATGATCTACTGAGCATCTTCTTCAACATTACAATCTAGTCTACAGACTAATGAGTAATTCTAATTTCTCTTAATCTTCTAAACTACAGTCTCGTATAAGTCCATCAACTTTTAATTAGTGTCTCTAAACTTAAGTTCCATTGGTATCTTGAACTTAGAACACTGTCACTTGATTTTGGCACTAGCACTTTGTGAAATCTACACAACACTACACTAATTCAGATGGCTTTGTCCTTTTCAGCCTTCTCGTTGTACCTGTGATATCGAGGAGCTGGATTGCCTCGATGTTCACATGTCTAAAAAAGTCTATGGTGATGAGCTTCTGCACTTTTTTTTATAACGTCACTGACAAACTCCACTTAGAGATCTTGATGGAGGTCATTATTTCTTATGTACCAGAGTGCATTTGCAATATCTCTAAGCACTTTGTTTTGAAACTTTTGTATACACTGTATATTGGTCTTTTTGATACATCCCCATAACTGTATACCATAAGTCTATATCGGTCTTTGGACTTGTTTATATATCAATACTTTGTTTTGGATTGTTAATTTCAAATGTCTGCCAATAAGCCAACACATATTTCTTTAACGTATGCCTAACTCTTCTCGTTTCTTTTTTACATGAGCTTTTCAGCGTAGCTTTGTATCGAGTGTCATACCCAGGTATTTAGCTGTGTTGGAGTATGGCACTATTTTCTCATTGATGTAATTGTTATGTCTTTAACTTTTTTGTTAGTAAAATTAATATGTGCAGACTTGGCTTCATTCAGTTTGATCCGCAACTTTTTTGTCCATGACAGGACTTTTAGATACAGCAGTTTGAACTTTTTCTATTGCTTCTTCTTGCGTACTTCCCACAGCAATAATAGCCGTGTCATCAGCAAAAGTTGCAATAGTGCTATTTTCTATTACCGGTATATCACAAGTATGAAGTATAAACAAGATTGGTCCGAGCACAATTCCTTGAGGCACTCCAGCTTTAATTTCCTTAAGTCCCAAGTAGGCTTTTAATTTTGAGTCATAGCTTCCTTGGTGATATGTTCTAGTTTACGAAGGCGATCATCGAATGACGATAGTAAATTTAATATCAGATTGATCTTATCATCAATATCAGTTTCTGATTTACTATTATTCTTTTTGCTAGATGCAACTTGTGCATATGTCACTTGCTTGTTATTATTTACTGATGAATCTACTTTGCTCATACTAATAACATTTTCCGTGTTGTCTGGTTGTCATTTTACTGTAACAGGTTTTTTTAGGTTTTGATTTTTAATTTTTTGCATTTCCTTTGCAACTACGCATCTTCTGTAGTTAGCCGGGTGGGGTTTACCACAGTTTATACATTTTGGTTTTTCGTCTTTGCCTTTCTGGCAATCTATAGTAAGATATTTGCCAGTACATTTTACACACCTTGACTCCTTGGCGCAGTATCTTTGCTTGTAGTCATAAGCCTGGCATCTTTTACATTGTGGAACAAGCTTTGAAGCTTTTAATTGGTGTATTTCCACTTTGCACCCTAGTATATGTTTAATATTATATATTTTGTTGATGTCCTCTTCGTTGTCAAATGTTAACATAAACATGTCGAGAGGTTCCTTATTTTTCCACCGCAGCTTATTTATGGCAGATTCAATTTTGAACCCTTTGGATAGTAGGTCTTTTACAATTGTAGTTAGCTCAAATGTATGATGCATTTATTATTTGCTTATTTGCTTATTTTCATAAGGGTGCCATAAATAACTGTTGTTGTTTAAACGATTAGTAATGACTTGGTAGTCTTCTTCTACCTGAACATTTGTTTTGACACTATTTTTCTTAGACATTTTGATGGAAAACGCGTTGTCAGGCAATGCCGTTATTATAAAGTCATAAAATTGTTGATAGTTTGTTTCACCGTCAACAATAATTGGAGGTGGCGGACGGTTTTTTTTTGTTTTTTAGAGTCTTCGGTTATTTTTTTGTTTCTTGCAATTATTTTATCTGATGGCTCTTTTCTTGAAGGTTCCTAAGTCATAATCGTTTGGGAATACCGCCCTCGGTAACTGATTCCACAAAGGTGTTATACGCGGTAAAAATATCTTCGGAATCGCACAGTTGTAGACCGCCACGCATCGAGATGATGGGCATGATAACTTAAGCTCTGACGCGATGTTCGAAGGTGGAAATCAGCGGCTGGTATTAAACCAAACAACTCCACAGAGCATTCCCCATGATAGATGCGGTAGAGAACACTGAGTGACCCAACATGTCTACGCAACGCTAAGGAATCAAGCCGATTGGTAATTGCCCGGTCATTGACAATTCGAATTGATCTATGTTGAATGCGGTCAAACGGAAGGAGCTGGTACTGTGGAGCCCGTGCCCAGAGTTGA
>NJDC01007658.1:0-10232 GCA_002245475.1 Calephelis virginiensis
CTTTTATTTTAACAGGATATAAGTTGTGACACAGGGCGAAGGCACATTTCTTTTTTAGTTCTAGTTAGTTAACTAACATTGTTATGATATTATTATTACTCATTGTCATGATGTCTGGTCTATATACTACTTCTCAATCTTAAGTTTACAAGTTCAATAGCTATCGAGGTTTCGTAATTAATGTTTAAGTGTTTTCTCTCATATATCAATAATAATATATGTGTAGGAATTCAGAATGATGTTTATAGAACTTTCCATAATTACTGCTACTCAGTCTTTAAATTTACAAAAAGAAACACTTCTGATTTTTTAAGAAATATTGACAAGCCCTGTTTTGCACTCAAAGGTGAATTGCCATTTTTCATAAGGTTTTCAAAAACATTAACAAATATATAAAAAGTTATAGTTTAATGGCTCTTAGTAAGTACATATAGTATACCTTTATAATTGAAATTGATAAATAATATCCTCTGCGTTTTGTGATAGGTTACAGTATTTTCATGGGCAAATGTACGTATATGTTTTTACAATGAACTTCCCGATTATATGAAAGATAAGGAGGTCATTAGTCATTTTAAGAAAAGTGTTAAATTAAAATTATATTAACAAGGTTATTACCATTGCTGAATATTTAGCAGATAAGAGTCAATCTCTTATAAATGTAATGTATTATTACTCTAATTATTGTGTACTGGCGGCCCTCCCCGGCTTCGCACGGTTATGAAATATACATATAAACCTTCCTCTAAAATCACTTTATCTATTAAAAAAACCGCATCAAAACCCGTTGCGTAGTTTTAAAGATTTAAGAATACAAAGGGATAGAGGAAGCTACTTTGTTTTACACTATGTAGTGATTCTGCCGCTATAACGTCGGCGCTTGCCGTTGACGTGTTCCGGTTCGGAGGATAAGGTAGCCTTTATGGATAGCGTCCATTGTTGCCGGGGCGGAGCGTGTCGGGCCGGGCGCATCGCATTGCAAAGGCCACTGATGCGGGCTAGGCCGCATCGCATTGGGGGATTTTTGTTACTCAGTACTAAAGTAGAACAACGAAATAAACAGGCCACTTAATGTTAAAATCGTCAAGTATGCAAAGTGGTGCCATCTTGTATTTGTCATACAAATCTTCAAGTATGGAAAGGGGCACCTCTAGTAGTTGTCGTACGAAACATTAGCGTTAAAATACTATAGTGCTCTTTTCTTAACAGTGATATTGTGATCTTTGGACACTGTAGGCCGATCGGGGTATGCGGGCGGGGTGCCTTGCGGAAATCCGTGACGATGCGCCCCGGCAATGCTAGCAACGACCAATGTGCGTTACGCACGTGTGCGCACGATACAAAATGTACGCAAGCGATCTAGGCGGATTATTGCGCTTCGATGTGCCCTGTCCCGGCACGTCCAAATGGACGCTATCCTTTATACTTACTATTGCTCGAGGCCAGGCATCCCAGCCTCAGGTTGGCAACGCACCATTGCAACTTTTAGTGTCTTTACGCGGCGTGAATTTCTTGCTAAAAGGGAATTAGTTTGCTTGTTTGTTTTACGTCTGCTTGTTTGCCCACTATAAGCCCACTGAGTTTCTTGCCGGATCATCTCAGCCGCCTTCCGATTCGCTGGTAGATTTTATTATTATATTAGACGCGTCACTAGTGCCTTTTGTATGGTTAACGTGAAATAAACTTTTTTCTTATTGTAGTTCTAATTATTGTAATAAAATAAGGGTAATTTTTCAGGTACACAAGTTGTACTGTGGAACGCCCGTCGACAAAGCCACAAGGGATATTTTTGTAGAAGGCACTCTGGAGGATGTACATCAGAACTTCCAAGAGCTGATGAGGTACTGCGCTAATGACGTGGTCGCCACACACAATGTTCTGAGGGAACTACTACCGTTGTTCTTGGAAAGGTTCCCGCATCCTGTAACTTTGGCCGGCATGTTGGAGTTGGGTGAGTATTTTTATACATATTGAGGATGACAGACTGACATTACTGGATCATCAGACGTTACGGTAGATACAATTACAGGCCATTGCTTATGAACAACAATCTCGTGCATCACTTAAGTGAACAGCAAATCATGAGATGTGGCTACGATGTAAGGTGTTCTTATTTACATCATACAACACGTAAATATGCTTGAAATACTCTGATATTTAGCACGGTCTCCTCTCACGGCCGGATTTGTAATTTTATTCTAATTCCAAATACCTATGTTAATGTTATCTAGCCTCCTCGTTCGTATCAGCCTCGCGGGCCTAGTGGTTAGCGTATACGACTAACTCCACTGACCTACCACAAGGCTCGCGTTCGATACCCGACGGAGTCAGACGGGTGTGTAATTTATCTGTTGAAGTATATGTATATATATTAGTATCGTTGTCTAACACCATAACGAAAGTGTACAATTTGCTTGCTTTGGGGTTAAATCAATTTGTGTGATTTGTCCAAGGACAATTATTAATATATTCATAAAGTGTGCTTGTAAACCTTCAAGTCTTTTATTGATTTCAAAGACAATGATTTTTCATAATGTAAATTGCGTAAATTCTTTTGCCAATTAATTTTAAGTTAATAAAATATTAACTTTTCAGGATCTGCATATTTACCAGTAAACTCTAATTGGCAACAATATATTGACTCCGCGGAAACAGTCTTTGAGGATTTCAAATTAGAATCCCGTCAATTGCTATCGTTAAAAGCAGACGAAGCATGTCGTTTGATGGAAAACGAAGCGTATAAGCAGGATCTGTGGATGTGGGATCAAGATTGGTCTACTCAATCTTTGAACTTGAAAAAAAATTTAAAAAAAGTTAAGACTGTTGAAGCTAATTTAAAAATTGATTCTGAAATTGAATCAAATTCGATTTCCGAAAATAAACCTACAAATGAACAGTCGAAGGATATTTATGAGGTTTTGAATAAGGATTACATTAATAGTGTCGATCACTTTGAGAATGACATAGATAATAAAGATTTAATACGTCTTAGTAAAAAGTTTGAGTATTTACACGCGTTGGGTAAAGCTTTGCCAGTGAAGCGACCGTATTTGGCGGGTTACCCTGCTTGGTACAGGAAGTTGTGTACGAAGCCGACCAACGATCCAGATTGGGCGCCAGGTGCTAATAATATAACTACTAGCATGCAGGTTAGATTTCTTTGAGTTTTTGAAATAAAAACTTTTTTAGAATGGGTAAAAGCTTCTAAACTCGCATCAGGACACACGACCTGATCGAAAATTCGTAAGACGTCGCAAGGCGCTTGCGCGAATGTTCGTGTTGTCATGTTTGTGTACGATAGTGCAATAAATGAATATTGTTTTCTACCACATAAATTATAGTACTTTCATACTGATAATTAAAGCAATTCGAGCAAAATTATTCCCTAATCAACGTTAATATTCAAGTTTTAACTTCTGACGGCACTCCCGGAGTGCAACCCGTCGTTTTTTTTATGTTGAAGGTCAGCAAACAAGGTTTCGGCTCTCCTGATTGTAAGCGATAACCATATCCTTTAGACAGCATAGATGTTGCAGGTGTGTCACTGTTCTGTGGTCAACATCCCGGCCACCGGAACATGACAGAATGTTTATAGCGGCAAGAAGAGGTAAGGTACTGGATACCTCCTCGGACAAGTTGCTGCACAGAACTCTAACACCAGTGTTCTTGTTAGCGATAACCTATATTTTAATCAGTGTTCGTCTCTTACGAGCTGCCTGGCAGAGGCAGATGGTCTATTATAGTCATTGGACTAGGACCAACAAGGGGGGGGGGGAGCTTTCACATTTCGCGTCGTCTTTGCTGAATCTGAATGTGCTAGCGTAAGTATGAGTTTGCAGAATAGACTTTCTTTCTGACAGCTCGTAAAAGGTGAGCATAGGCTTACCGTCACTAACACCGTGGCGTCCTACAAGGTGGCAGAGTTTCGTAGCGACTCGCCTGGATTGGTACCACCTTCTTACCTATTCCTGCCGCCATAACGTCAACGCGTTCTGGCTCGGAGGGTAAGGTAGTCGGTAAACTTACTTTTGAGTTTTGCTCGAGGCCTAGCATCTTTGCCTAAGGTTGGCAACGCACCATTACCACCTTTGGTGTCTAAGTGGCATGAATTTACAATATCAAAAAAAATATGTGTTTAAAGTGCATTAATAGTTCTGTAAACTTTCACATTAATACATTCTCAATTTCACTTCTGCTATATTGATACATAGCGTTTATCTACTGTGCGTTTCCGTCGACGTATTTTTTACTCGTACTACACCATACCATTATTTTTTTGTTAAAGATTACAAGATACATACCATGATTTGTTACCATGTTTAAATTCCCATAAAACTTACAAGAAATGTCTTGCTAAGCGAAGCTCACCGGGTCGACTAGTGCTAGAAATAAAAGTAAATCTTGATAAAACTATTTCGTTACACTTATTTCAAGTAATGAAAACTTTTAGATAACCCCAAAATTACTTCGTTTGTCTTGGGAAGGTTATCCCCTCCACCATATTAAGTCAGAGGGCTGGGGTTTCCTTGTACCGTACAGCAGAGTGCAGGAAGAGACAGACGAACCTCAATTACCACTTGAGAAACTTCTGGAAACTTGTCCATTGCTTAATTCCAAAGACTCCAACATGGATGCTGATGTCACTATGCTGCCAAAGACTGTTGAGGTAAATCTTTGGTTATAATTTATGTATTAGTTGTCATTACTCCATTTTTACAGATATAAAATCCTATTAATATTCCTATTAATATTGTAAATGCGAAAGTTTGTAAGTATGTATGTATGGATGTTTGTTACTCTTTCACGCTCGAATGGCTGAACGGATTTGTCTGAAATTTGGAAGACAGATAGATTGTGACCTGGATTAACATATAGGCTATTTTTAATCCCGATCGCACACCGGGTTTCTGTGAAAACGCGGGCGAAGCCGCAGGTAGCAGCTAATTTGATATATAACCTCATCCGTAAATTTAAATACCCTTGAGGTATGTAATCTCAGAACAATAATGTACTGAATGAATCAGATAAAAATATAAAGTTGTAACAGTACCATCTATTTGTGACTGTTTTCCTTCCCGTGTTCTTACAAGGTCACAAAAGGTCTGGAAGACCAGATCCCCTTTTGTAGAATAGACCTGCCTCTTCGCCTATCTGCTCATAAAAGGCAAACATAGGATTAGTACCAACTAGAGTAATAAAATATTTGGATCCAAAAAGACTGACGAAATTCTTTAAGTGCCGTTTTAAAACAGTGAATTACACCATAGGATAAAATGTTTTAGGAGGACTTGAGTAAACGTGCGTATTACGCTCGGAAGAGACGAGAAGATCAGGCTACTGCGAATCAGTATCACGGGTTGGGTGTCTGGTGTGGCATACAAGTTCAAGGTACTTATTTATTGGATATTATCTTCCTACTCCAATTTATTTTACTATGAAATCGTAAAGGAAAAGTCCGTGTTTCTAAGGTACGGCGATAAAGATATTTCGTAGTCATAACAAAACCAAAACAAAAAATCCTAACAGATGCGTTGCTTCGAATTAAATACAAAAATTAAGCATTTTTTTCGATTTCCCTGAGATTTCATCATCAGATCCAGACTTGGTCGCAATGGTCCCACCTCGAAAGTACGCTCTTTCAAATAAATAAGAGTCGAACGTATAAGAACCTTCTTTTTGAAAATCGCGAAAGTATCATCCACGAACAATTTAATATCATTGCTATTACCTACTTTTGTAATAAGGAAAGTCATTTATATATAACTACAGTAAATAATAATTGACCACGAAAAGAGCCTTAATTTTTTTATTACATAATTATTCTGTAAAGGTGCAATTTCCTGTTCAAAGTACCATGATGAACATAGTTAAAAGCTTTCGAGTGATGTATGATACTCCCAGTGTATCATGTGAGTTCCCTTAGGCTTTATTTTTTTAGTAGGTGTGGATCTAAAACCCGCATAAAAACCATTATCATTTGTGGTAAATCCAAACTGCGTATTGTGTAATAGTTTGTTTACAATGAAGGGATTTGCATAGGGTTATTATTTTTTGAAAAAGTATACCAATATAATACCAAAATAGGTCGAAAATTCGTAGGGTCAGTTGTTTTATCCAATTTTGTAAACCTTGCTTTACTTCATTAGATCAGGAAATATATTATTGTTTTTAGCAGTTTATTATTATGGCCAAATATGACGCTATATTATTTATTACTGGTGGCTCGCCTTGGTTTCTCACGGTTATGAAATACTAGCTGTTGCCTGCGGCTTCGCCCGCGTTTTCACAGGAACCCATTGTGTGAATGAGATAAAAAATAGCCAAGTCACGATCTATTCGTGTTCCAAATTTCAGACAAATCCGTTCAGCCATTCGGTCGCGAAAGAGTAACAAACATCCATACATCCTTTTATACAAACTTTCGCATTTATAATATTAATTAATATTAATAGGATACATATAAACCTTCCTCTTCAATCACTTTATCTATTTAACAAAACCACATCAAAATCCGTTGCGTAGTTTTAAAGATACAAAAGGATATAGGGACAGAGGAAGCTACGTTTTATATAATGTAGTGATTATTGATGTAGGTACAGAATAGTTTTAAATTAATGGCCCCATAAGTTTAACGTTTTCTTTGTTTGAATTGAATGAAATGTTTTTCGTATCAACGAAAGTGAATTCGAAAGCATTGTTACAATCGGTTACAAAAAAAAATCGGCTTAAATATCGATTCAAAAATAATGGTCATCCTCCATTAAGGATTTTTTTTGTTTCAATGTGAATGTTGAAAAGATTTTCTAGTGACACCTTTTTTTTCACATCCTTTTTTACACAACATCCATTTATAGTGCTTGTAATTTTGCAGGATGCTGTCATTTTCTCCGGCTTCCGCATAAGGACGGTCCAAAATACAAAGTTGGTAATCCGTTGGCCAAAGATTTTTTAAATATGTTCAGTCAAAACGTACTCTCTGCACAAGGAAACGAAGCTGAGAAGGCAAGTTCATAGTTTTTAAAATATTTCATATTATATATATGTTCATAGTTTTTAAAATAGTTTACAAAATATTATAATTTAGATTAAATTTTTAAATTACAATATGCTCGTTTTTAAAACGTCCTAACGGATAATCGGCGTTAACCTGCAATCAATGGATATTAAAGCTATATTGTTTGTAGTTTAGGTACTGTCGTTCGGGAGAATGATGAGCTACTGGCGCAACAACCGGGAGCGCGTGATGGGCCAGCAGGTTGTGTGGCTCCCGCAGGAGTTGGTGCCGGGGGGTTTGGTGGGTGTGGGGGGTTTGGGGGGCGCGGGGGGTTTGGGGGGCGGGGCGCGGCGGTACGGCGCCATCGTGCCGCAAGTCGTCGTCTGCGGGACGCTCACTAGGCGGTGCGTATTCACGTATTCGCTCATCGAATCCGGATCCGGATATTAATAATCCGGATAAATGATTAATATTTTATCGATTGCTAATACGGTTATATTTATGGAATATTATCCGCCACTTTTAGATAAATCCATATACGTGTATAAGATTTTCAAGGAATGCTTAAATATAAATAAAAGGTGGAGAGCGCCCTGCTGTAACTTGTTCTGGTAGGGGTTCACCACCTTTATTCCTACCATCAAAATGACAATATAATGATTTTTCCAGAGGGTAGGGTAGCCAGTTCACTTGCGGAATTGGCCTCACACTCCGACCTTAGGACAGCGATGCATTAACAACACCTTTGGCGTCTATATTCTACGCTCGTCTCTTACTATTGGGAGAGCTGTGCGCTTGTTCGATATTTCAAAAAATTTATATTTTACTATATAGACTTCGCGGAAAACTTAAATGCGCCTTCGTCTTAAGTAGTTCACTATAGTCTGGGGTGCAGACCCTTTAGAATGCAACAATCAAAAAGCAACATTAGACGCCAGTTCAAAAACATGTTCAGTATGTTGGTATAGTTTAGTATATTCATATCTAATCTTTATGTTGTGTCAATTTTGCAAGTGTAAGAAAGTAAGAAAATCGTGTCAAATCCTACTAATATTTTTATTATATGTCAGAAAGGATACGTGTTTGTCAAAATAAATATAAATAAATTAATATAAATATCCTTGGACAAGTTACACATATTGAATCTAACTCCAAAGTATGCAAATTATATGCTTGTGTAATGGGTATTAGTCAACGATACTAATACATATAAATACTAAAATAGATACCAGAATAAATTTAATAAACACCCAGACCCGGAAATGCCGACATCTAAAATATGTTCATCACACAAATGCCTGCCCCTGTCGGGAATCGAACCCGAGCCTCGCGGATGAGCGGTGTAGCAAGGCGTGTACGCTAGCCACTCGACCAATGAGGCGGTCAAATATAAATATTTATTTTAATATTTTATAAATAGTATAAAATACGATATTTATAGCACAAAACAAAGTTATATGTTTATGTGCCCTAGCAAAAGAGACAAAGCACGATCATAAACGAGTATAAGCTAGAGCGCGGTACGCTTCCACATTTCTCCGTACATATCCACGATACCTTAAAATAACTTCTGCTCAACGATATGTTACCTACTTTGGAGGCGCATTTAAGTCTAGTGTGAACTGTATCTACCGAAAATTAATTATCATTTAATCTTCAAAACTTTTACATCAGACTAGCGACGCTAGGGCTTTAATCAAGTGAAGTGTCACTTTGACAACTGACACGCAGACTTATCACAAGTGTTATAGAACTTGGTATGTCTTTATCATCATATCAGCCACAAGACGTACATTTTTCAGCATCATAGGTTTTCTTTCCCATTTATATTTCTAAAGCGACAATCGGACACAGTCTGCATTCAGTGGCTTCCTGCAACACTCTTTAGATCTTTCTATCTAGCATGGGAACGTCCTACGCTGCGTTTGCCGGTACGTGGTCTCCACTCCAGAACATTTCTGCTCCAGCAGCCATTAGTTCTTCGTGCTATATATTATGTTATGGCCTCTATAAGGCCTCTCCTACTGCCACTTTAATTCACTAATTTTGCTGGGCGATATCGACGACTTTAGTTCGTCTGCAGATTTCCTCTTTTGTGTTGTGTATAACCTGCCGCATTTTATGTATGATTAAAAAAACCGCTGCCATCTTTTCTCTAGTTGCATGGTGCCAAAACTCTCATTGAGACCTTGTATTCTAACATTGCGTTAAGTTTTTGATATATTTACCCTATGTCTTACGTGTTAGAATAGCATTATCTATTGTTTAATACAGAGCCAGCGAACCAACTTGGATGACAGCGAGTAATGCCCACAGCGAACGCATTGGGTCAGAGCTGAGGGCTATGGTGCAGGCGCCGCCGGGGTACAAGTTTGTGGGGGCCGACGTGGACTCGCAGGTTAGTATTTAGTTGTTGTTCCGATTTAAGTACGTTGTTAAGCTTAAAGTGCTCTTAAGACCTAATTAAATCGTTTTGAAAAATATGGTTATCAAATCAACTACGTTTTATTAAATGTTTTGCTACGAGATATTCTGAGGTGGTCCCATATAAGTTTTATCATGATCCAACTAGTGGTTGTGAGTTGTACTTAATAATGCATAAATGTTCGTGTAGTTAGATGACTTTCGAAAAGAGAGTTATCAAATGGCATAATGATAATGAAATTGGAGTCGACTTTTGCAGTTTTACTGCACTTCAAATATGCTTATTCTAATATGTTCATAAAAGGAACATAGAAAAGATATTGCTTTTTTGGTGGCTGTAAGTAAGCAGTTTTTTTTTTTATAAAAGTAATTAATTGTTCCTTTGTTTTATATAATTTTGTTTCTAATGTGTAGATAATAAAATTAGCAACTACTTAACGCTTTAATTTTTGCTATATTTTTAGTAAAATTTGAGGATTTTTAGATTGCTTCTAGAATTTTTAAGTATATATCAATTGTATAGTATGAACCGTTTTCCGTCTTTCTTTTTGTTTCGGTTAGGAAGAGATTGAAATAAAACAAAAGAAATTCTAAAGTTCGTATGTAGTGTTGCTAAAAATCATCTATATAACCTCCATCAAGGCAGTTTTAAAATTAAAATCCTCATAGAAATTGGTCTATCCGTTCAGAGGCTACAGACAAATTACACACACGCACGCACACATGCATACACAGACGCACACAAGCACTAAACATACACGCACACACACACGCGCGCACATGTCACATGTACTCACACGCGCACACACGTTAC
>NJDC01007659.1:0-13911 GCA_002245475.1 Calephelis virginiensis
ACGTCTTCCGTATTACTTTGGTACTACTAATATCTAATCTGTGTAGTAGTCTGTGAACTCCGTGTTTGTGTGTTTTTTTCCAATATCTGTGTTTGTGTTTTGTAATTTGTCGTACAAAATAAAGTGCTAATCAATTCAAGCCGGAATAATAAATAAGTTCACTTGTTGTTTCCAGTAATCCAAAATCTGAACGAAAACTAACTGCAAATTTAGATCTTGTACAAATTCCTGTCTCTCGTAGGAAGATATTTCCATCAATATTACAAACTAATTGACAGTAAAATCAATTTTCTTTTGTAATGAGTAATAGAAAAGAAAATATAAAAAAATCTCTTGGTATTACAGAGTATCCTTGGAGTTCTGGTAAGTCATCAAATTGATAGAATTGTAATGTTCTAAAATTACCTTGTAATATTCATAGGTTGTTTCCCAAGTTGTTAAATTTTCGTTTAAGCCTGTGAGGCCGATAAATAATTATATAGTTTTACTTATAATCATGCAATTTCACACAGAAATAATGCTAACATAACAGACTTGTACTATAACCATCACTACTACCAGTTTTGTACATTTCTTACAAAATTTATAAATGTGACTTATCCATTTAAATTGTAGTGTTTACGGGTCTTTTTGCCCTTACGTCTTGAATGATATTTTAATTACACAATATCATCATAATAATAATAAAATAAAAATTTAGGATAAATTTATTTTATTTATTTAGAATAAATGTTTTTCTCACAGAGAGGACTCTGCATACATCATATAACTTAGTGGGATACTTATATTAGTGGGATAAGTGATAGGTTTAGATATAATAACCTTTAATACTGCTCGCTGTACTCTTTCAACATGCAGCATGCAAGTTTTAATAGCCAATCCCCATACGGTTATAAAGTAGCATAAGATGGAATTTGCAAGTGCAAAATATACAGTTATGAGGATTTTAAAATCGACATATCCTCTAAGCTTACTGAAGACGAAGATTACTTTTCTGACACAACTTAATAACAGATTGATATGTTCGTTCTCTATAAGTTTGCTTAGAAACAAAAGTTTTTACGTTGTATTACCAGTATTATTATTGTATTATAGATGATGAAACAAGTCAACCAGCTAATGGCAGTAACACCACAAATAACGACAGACTCACTTTTCTTACAAGTAAGAAATTTGTATTAAAACTTTACTTGTGAAATTTGTGTTTTCCAGTGTTGTCTACTTAAAAAACAACAACAACAATCCATAAATGTATTAAATATTTAAGCAACCATTGCCTAATTATGTTTGTTCTGGCTAAAAACACAAATTTTAATTATGTAACCATCTGCAACTTTGTCCAAGTTAAAAGATATGATTGCTTTTATCCCATTATCTCAATGGAATCCTGAGTAACATCTAGTTACTTAGTATGTGGTATATTATTTGTAATCCGACGTAGAAGACGATAGGTAACTTGCAAGGTCTATTGGCTTTCTGGAGAGAACTTGTATTAATAGAATATCCATAATCATCCATATTGTCTAAGCATAATGGCTGCAATCATTAACTAAGTGTGATAGACAGTGCACAAAAAAATTTCAGAACAAAGTTTGTCTTGAAATCTCTGTATGTTGAACTGGACTGATCCCAGGTATTTGTTCATCACAGAGTCTTCCAAAGTTGGGACAGCAATCTCTTATTAATAAAAAGCAAACATAGCTTTAGCATTTAATTATGTTTGACAGATTGATATTGATATTTAATAAAGATTGAACATAATTATAGAGGCTCACTGAGTATTCCACCCCAACAATTTTTATTACTAAGATCAATATGATGATCCTTACCTTTTCTGATGAAAAGTCAAAAAGGAGGTGACGGTGGAATTATTCACTGTTTCTTTATGTAAATCTAAATGTTGAAAGTCGTACTATAATTACTTATAATGTTAAAATTTTCACCAAATATGATTTTTGTAACAACAACTGTTATTATGCAAAGAGAAATTAATTTTTGTTTATCTTATCTTTATATAGGACCACCAATATCACCAATACGACGAAGACCTGAGCCCACCAGATTAGAACGTGAAATTTTTTGGCAGTGGTTAAATAATATACCAGGACAAAATATAAGGTTCATATTTCAATAATAAATTATGTGTAATTAATTATCTGATGTATCTTATATTTTATATATAATGGTTAGTCACCAATTTCAGCAAATAACATATAATATTTTTTAATTATTAGTTTCCGCTTCAGGCCTCTTTTAATTTGTCTATACATCTATAGAAATAAATGAAATTGATGTGTCTGTTTGTAATATCAAAAGAAAAACATTTCATATACAGTTTGCTTATTTTATTATTTTTGTCAGTTTGTTTGTCCCAGCTAATCTTTGATATAGCTGCACCGATGTTGACTTTTAATAAGAAGTAAACTAAATTGTCTTGTTCTTAAATTTCAAGCAAAGTCGCTTGTATATCTAGTAAAAACTATATTTAAAAATAATAGTAACAATTTAGAATTATTAACTGTATTATTTGGTACCTCGCTAACTTTTTTGTTTGAACTCTTAGATATATACATTTTGTACATTAAAACACACAAGCAATACAGTTGGAGATTCTGATGGCGAAACATATAATATGTAACATTTAGAATCGAATGATGTTTTGTAAGAGAACTGGAGATATATTGGCAGGTAAAGACAAAAAGATGGTGGCAGTACCAAAATAACCTATTTACCCAAACTGTTGTTGAACTGTAGCCGTCTTATTAAAATAAGAGCAAAGGCTTAAGTTGATATTATAGTCTGTATTACAGTTTAAAAGGACTATAATACAATGTTGAACCTTGGAATACCTTAGCCTATGTTTACATGTATTGTTTACTAGCTGCTACCTGCGGCTTCGCCCGCGTTTTCACAGAAACCCGGTGTGCGATCGGGATCAAAAATAGCCTATATGTTAATCCAGGTCACAATCTATCTGTCTTCCAAATTTCAGACAAATCCCTTCAGCCATTCGAGCGTGAAAGAGTAACAAACATCCATACATCCATACTTACAAACTTTCGCATTTATAATATTAATAGGATTGTTATACTTTTGCCCACCAGTTATTTTAGTTTTGATAGCTATCAAATTTATATATTGTAGTGTAAAGTATAGTAGGTTGCACTACTAACAAAGATTTCAAGTCAATTTCAAACAAAGATGTAAAATGTACCTAAATCTATGATTTCAAAAATTGGTGTTACAATGCGAAAGGGCATGCTCCGCTGGTTCGGTCATGTGGAAAGAATAACAGATGAAAGATTAACAAAGCGGATATATAATGTAAATGTGGATGGATGTAGGTACCCGGACAGACCAAGGTTGACATTCCACAATCAGATCACTCGGATATTATCCGAGGGTGGTGTCAAGAGTCTCCGAAACCAGCGTGTTTATATGAAAAGTATAATGTTAAGGAAGCCGGACAGGTTTGTCAAGATTGTGAGGTGTGGCACTCAATACTCTCTGCATACCCTGTAAGGGACTTGGCGTGAAGATATGTATGTATGTACAAGATTTTCAGAAAGAGAGGCCTGCTAATTAGAATAAGTCTGAAATATTTGGACTTGATATAAATTCAAATCGATAGAGAGATGAAGACTCACTCAAGATCCGTGCCAGTTACTGTAAACTAGAGTGAGTCAGAAATATTTTCAAATTGACATCAGATCGTTGTTAGGAGTGTAAGTGTAACCTCCAGTAGCATTATAGCTTTATGATTGTACTGTAACGGTTTCTTTTATTTTTATAATGTGTTAATGTATATATTCCTGCTGTCAAATATTAAATTACAGATGCGGATTAAAGCGGGCTAGGTATTAGTTTTTGGCTTTGAATATTTACAGAAATATTTAGATCTACTATTTAAACAATTTCGTCGAAATTAATTTGGTAGTTTTGAGGGATAAGACTGTTAATTAATTGCGTTGTACTTTTTCATGTTCGTCCTCGCCTCTCATAACCTTGCGCCCCTAGGCTAGTGCCTAGTTTGCCTTAAAGATAATCCACCACCGGTTAAATATATGGTTGGGCAATGTATAGTCTGTCAATGTATAGTCAATGTAAACTGACTGCACTAGCTGAGCAATCAATAAATCCAAATTGTCAGATTACTCCAGTAGGAAGTAATGGGGACAAATGATATTATTTTCTACAGAGGTGCCTCAAGTTCCAGTCAACCAGTAGAAACCAGAGAGCGCATTGATTTGGACAACCCAGTGATGAATATGCAACGTATTATTGCAATCAACAAATTATCACGAAACATCAACCGCAATATCCGAGGCACTGGGTCTGCTCCATGTATGAGCATTTTATTTTTTAATTTTTTTTTTATGATATTGGAAGACAAACAAGCAGCCGGATTTCCTGCTGGTAAGAAATTCACGTCGCCTAGAGACACCAAAGGTGGTAATGGTGCGTTGCCAACCTGAGGCCGGTATGTTAGGCCTCGAGCAAAAGTAAGTTTACCGGCTACACCACCCTCCAAACCGGAACACATCATGATGTTATGGCGGCAGGAATAGGTAACGCGGTGGTACCAACCCGGGTGAGTGCTAAACTCTACCACCATTGACGGTATGCCTATGCTCGCTTTTTACGAACTGCCTGGCAGGAAGGCAGATGGTCTATTCTGCAAAGAAGCCCCGACCAACAGGGGTAAACCAAACACAAAACAAAAAAAAACACCAAAAATTTTATTTGTAACTCACAACTGAAGCTGCTGGTTTTATAGTACGAAATGCAAACAGGCAAACATATTTGCTGATGGTAATAAATACACATACATATTGCGTACTCACACAATTGGCATAAGATCTACAACTTCTTGCATAAAGCCTGCCTATGTTCTTTTTTTATGTGATAGGTTATCGCACATGGGTCTCTTGATGGTAAGAGACAACCATGACCTATAGACAATATAGATGTTACATGTGCGTCGCGGCCGGGATATTAGTCCTATCGTGCAATTCTACCAGCTGACCTACCCTCACCGGAACATGACCGACTGAGTCATTATGGCGGAAGGAATAGTTAAGGCGGAGAGATCCACCGGCGGGCAAATTGCACAGTACCTTCTCTAACATGTAGAATCTGGCATCTAGCACTAGTGACTTGTGTGATGCAGTGGTGTATTTGTTTTTTTTTGTAGGAGCAAGCAAGCGGTTCTCTTAACGCAAGGGATAATTGTCACCTATAGACACCTAAGACGCTATTGATGCGTCACTGTTTTATGACTGGGATCTTTGGCCTTATAAGTGTTGATTAATTTACCATCCAAAAATTTTTTTTGTTTTTTTTTTACCATCCAAACTATGACACGACAATGGCAACAGAATAATGGCTGGTTCGACGATGTAGTGGAATAACCTGGCCAAATGGATTACCAGATTAATCACATAGTTTAGGGTATTGGTGTCATGTCTCTACATTATTTCATTTTTTGTAGGTCTAATATTATAATATCTTTCACAGTGGACTCTGTTCAGCGTCGGTTAAGAAAAAAATTGTCATCTCGGTGTCCATCTTCAGCATGCAGAAATAGTAGTATGTATTAAACGCAAATACACACACACACACACACACGCACTCTCTCTCTCTCTCTCTCTCTCACACACACACACACACACACACACACACACACACAATGCCGGGTACAGAATAAGCAATGCAGTTGGAAACTGATTAAGCGATCATACAAATAAAAGAAATGTCCATAGTTTGCTTGGAGTGCCGGGCTTAAGTTACTTGTTAATTATAATATATTTCACATTCTTTACTTTTTATCAAACACACTGAGTATCAAGTATCGAGTGTGTCATGATTTAGCTACAGATCAAATATTAAGGTATTAATTACGCATTTGTAGAGATAATTTGTCATTTATGCTATTTTGGTGTTATGATGGAGGACTATAGATACGAAGAGCGTGGATTAGTGCCGCAACCTTAACTAAACTCGTGGTGAAAATATCAGTTCTTGTCATTGTCGTACCACGAATGTCTGAAGATTAGATACCGAGATTAGATATTTACTTTTTATTGGCCTTAAAGTATCTTCATATTCCCGAAGAGGTAGGCAGAGCCATTACTAGAGCACCCATGACAAGCCGAAGACACTAAATTCCGCAATGTGATAAGTGACAAGCTTATCGCCAACCGTGCACATATCAATCCCGGGTAATGTTACCTTTATTTGTTAGAAAATTTTCTACCTCTTTTTGTTGGACCTCAAGAAGTCAAGTGCGAATTTTTATTAGTCTTAAAAATATTTTTTTTGGAAATGATGCCTTTAACTTTTTAAATACTTTTCAGTAATCCCTGCCGTGATTGACAACCCCTCGACATCGGAGCCGCGGCCTTCTTCAAGTCGGTTTACAGAACCAGGTATAATTATAATTAAAGCAATTAACTTTATCATTATTATATACGAGTACTAATTAACTATAGGGGCTCACTGACTGTGCTATCCCAACAATTTGATCAATTGCTATTTGACGGCTTTGGTCATAAAATTGAAAATGTTAAGCTGAGCTTATGCTATACTAGCGGCCCGGTACCTGCTTCGTTACATATATGACCGCATGAATTACAACAAAAGAAAGAACAACTGAAAAAAGTTTCAATATGACAGCACAATCCCCATCTGAAAAAAAGTTTAATTTGACTGAAAAATACCCATTAACAAAATGACCCGCTATTTATTGAATTTATTTGTTACAAAAATTGTGATAAAATATGCAGAAACGCTCGACCGATTTTATGCAAACTTCACATAAACCATCTATTAAATAGTTCGAACAAAGCCTAAACATTTAGTTTGAATAGGTAAGCCCTTTCGTGAGTTATAAAATTACAACGAAAAGTGGCATTGATTTTTATATACATATAGATAAGCTTATCGATTTGCAATTATTATTTAATCGCCAATTAAAGTTTTTTAATCCACTATTTTTATTATTATAGTAGAAGTTCGTATCTTCTCGTCCATATCCCTAAAGAGGTACCTATTCAGAGGCACAAACAAGGCACCCATGACTAGCCGAAGACACAACTTCCACATTGTGATAGGGGGCAAGCCTATTGCCAGAAGGGCACATGTTCAATCCCGTCCAACGATATTTTTATTAGAAAATTGAAAATACAGTTTTTTTACCCGATTTGGGAATCGAACCCTGGACTGAAGTCAAGCCCGTCCCCGGACCGATGGACCACAGAGCCGAATTTTTTTTATTATTCTTCTACATCTTTAATATTCTATTCTTAGTATCAATATTTTCTATTAGTTATAGAAACTAAGTACCATTTATCACTACAACTGTACTGTTTATCATTATAAAACAAAGTTGCTTTGTGCTGTCTGCCAGTATGCTTAGATCTTTAAAATTACGCAACTCAATTTTGATGCTTTTTTGGACAGTTAGTTGCCCGCGTGCTTAATGGTCCCACGGGAACATTTTTTCGGGATGAAAACTATCCTGTGTTAATCCCAGTTATCCCCTAGGTTTGTGCCAAAGTTCAGGAAAATCGGTCAGGCAGTTTTTGCGTGAACAAGTAACAAATAAACATAACTTTCGCATTTATAATATTAATAGGATAACATAGAAGTTTGTCCATCCGTGCAATTCTGGGACGGGCTGCTAAAGTTTACTAAACGAACTACTCCTAGAGTTACGAAATTTTATCAAAATCGATATAGTGGAGGACACTTATATAGTCGTGACGTGAGCTGTTTATATGTATGTTTTGCGTCTTCAAATTGTTTTTATTTATTTTCATTATCATTATGGCTTTTAACACCCACTAATTAATTTCAACAGTTTAATTTCGTTTATGTCTGATTAATTTAGCAAAAGTTAATCAATAACGTTATGTAAAGTGCCACCATCTTATCTTTTCAATGGTTAATGGTGGTAATGTTGCTACGCACTCACTAAACTAATTTTAAGTTATTGCTATCTTCTTTCAACGAATTAAAAGAAAGAGACAAAACACTCTTAGTGCTGTCAGATTAGCCTGTACTGTGTACATGACAATTTCTACTGACGTTTAATCTATCACTCGGAAAATGTTGATTAAAATTATCACGATTTTACATGTCCGCACCAATCTGACATGTCTACACTGTTCCATCTCTTTTGTTTTTGTTTCAACCGAGAAAGATAGCATGCATTTAAAATAAGTTTAGTTTGTGAACAGCAGAATTACTACCAATATCGGAACTAAATCGCATTTTTTTGTGAAACGTCATTCCGTTGTCGGTTTCTGAAGTGGTACACAAGCACTTGAACAACTTAAATATTCAGCATGCATCTAAACAGAGGATGTCATTTTGGCGAGATGATAAAAATATCGTGCGTTTAGCAAAACATTATCCTTTAGGGTGCTAACAAATTAAAAACAGAATATTTAGGAGACATCAACTCTTTTGCGATCTCAACGCGCACTATCCAAAGGCGTTTGGTAGAAGTAAAGGTAAACGGAACGACAACACGGGGAAAAAAGTTAAGTTAGTTCATTTTTTTTTTAATTTTAACGGTGTTTTGTTGTTCGCTCTTTTCAGTTTGTGCATTTTACGTTGCTTAATTAATTTCTTTGATTTCTTCATTGTAAACTAAAATAGTTATATGATTATAAAAATATTAATTATCAACATTAAATAATTACATGTTTAATTTAAAACCAATTTGTCGTTTCTCTTGATAAAATCATTACTTGGTTCCAAATGGGAATAAATCACTGTCAAATACGTATAAACTCATATGTGCGTTTGAGGCACTGGGTGTAGTTAGTTAAACGCACATGTCTGTTTGAGGCATAGTAGAAAAGTGCGACATGTAGGGGAATGTCCAGAAAAAAAGTGACAGTGAATGCGGTAAACATTGTGTGAAGTCACACCTTTTAAAATAAAGTTACTAGTTTGGGATTAGAAGTTCCATAAACTGTCAAGAGATCAAACTGTCAGTATGTTATTGTATATTGTTGGGCTCTTGTATTATGACGCACGTCACAGAATATTGGTTGAGTTTGAAGCGGTGAAAATAAATAAAAAGAGTTTCCTTAAAGGTCGGAAATGCATTTATGATACTCCTAGTATTAATGGTGCACACCAGGTGACCCACTAAACTTCTATAAAAAATTGGGTATTTTATATGTTTTTCTTTTTTTGTTTAGAGATACCCACCATTACACTACCATCGTTCATAGCAGAAGCAATACAAACACCACAATCAACGGCTCCGGTAGATCATGCGCAAGATATGGAAGGTATAATATTTAAATGTATATGAATTTCCAGAACTCTGTATGCAAGAATATAATACAAGAAACATTAGAAGTCTGTTTGAAAAAGGTAGCTCTCTTCCGGAAAGGCCGTCTTTGCATATTTATATTGTATTGTAATTTCATAATGGTAACTGCAAAAATATGAATAAAGAATACTTAATTGTATTAGTGTCACATGATGACTGTAGGACATAACTATCTACGTACCGTGGTCTATAAACACCATAGATGTTGTAGGCGCGTCGCTGTACGTATTAGGCCAATTGCGCACTCGCATTATGTAGGCAATAATAGGCAAGGCGGTGAATCCTTACCCGAACGAGTTGCAACACGATTTCTACAACTATAATATACGGGTTTAACCGCAGGCAACACCTAGTTACTAAACAATTGACCGCCCCATTGGTCGAGTGGCTAGCGTACACACCTAACTACACCGACCAACCGCTACGGTCGGTTTCGATTCTCCTCGGTGGCAGGCATTTGAGTGATGAACATTTAGATGTCTGCATTTCCGGGTCTGGGTGTAAAGGATAAGAATCGTTGACTAACACCCACAAAACAATTATATACACATATAAAGGAATTTCATGATATTTTATATTATTTTATAAAATATTATGTTTTCCAAAAATTCAAATTAAGGTATCAAACAAGCCAATACAAAAGCTGTCAAAGTAAAACGTCAGTTCTATTTAAATGATCGTTATTTACAATTTAACAAAAAGGGAAATAAGATGAGTTACTTACGTTATAAAAAGTTATTATCTAAATGTATACTACAATCTCAGAAACAAGCATCGTTAAAATCTATTGTACAGTCTTCTAATAAATGTGTGGCATACTTAACTGTAACTAAATAACATAAATTGGGTAAGTTTAGAGGTATTATGTTTGTATGTATGTATGTATGTATGTATGTATGTATGTATGTATGTATGTATGTGTGTATGTATGTATGTATGTATTTATGTATGTAAGTATGTACCATTAATATATTTTAGATTTTATTATATTCAACAATATGTCTTTATACAATACAGTATTGATTTTGAGGTTTTAAATTTTTATTAACTGTGTTTGAAGTAAGTATGCCACAAATGTAAAGCTTCATGGGATATAATCAAAACTACATTTCAAAATAAAATGTCTAAAGAAGAAATAGAACAAATTAAAATAAATAAGTCGGCATACACTGCTGCTCAAGAAATTTGTAATCATTTCAACAAGTTCTTTATAAATCAGACTAAATCTTGTTATAAAAATCAGGCTTGTTCTACAAATAGCATAAAATCTCATAATTTGTCATAGTTGATGAGTATGATTTAGTTAAGGTTATAAATAATTTGAACAGAGCAATTGGCTATGACAATATAAGCTTAATAATATTAAAGAATGTTGCCAGTGTGATATCAAAGCCTATATCGCACGTTCCAATTAAAAGGGTATTAATTCTAAAAAGTCGATTTTTTTTTATTTACTATTTTGAAAATAGATTTTTTACTCTACAAACTGGTAAAACAATAGTATTTAAAATACAAGAAGTTTTTGAAATATTGCATAACAAATCCTTATTGACTTTACACGCGCGCTATTTTCGAAACAGTCAAGACAGGCGCATGTTAGTTACGTCAGTTGCCGTTCAGCGATCGTACCAGCTACACGTGCCGTTACACGTTACGACCCGTCCGGCTGTCAAATTGGAGACATAATCGCAAATTGTGAGTATCTTAAATAGTATCATGTTAAGTTAATACCCTATTGTCTGTTCAGATTAATGCAAATTTGATGTTTCATTTAAAATAATACCCTCTTGCCTACTCAATTTTGTTTAATATGTTAGTTTAAAAGAAATTATTTTATATTGATACTTTATAGCGCCCGATTTGCATGAGTTAATTCTATGTTGCTTGTCAACTTAATGCTATGGGCAAGAGTTTCAAGTAGAATACTACTTTTTAGTCTGTTGTTTATTTCTATTTCTTTTTCATTTTAGGATAATTTAAAACGATGAAGCGGAGTAACAGGACTAATCTAATAATGAAAGCAGTTTGCAATCGTCGCGAAAGTACTCCAGATAGCACTTCTAACGACGAAAATAAAGATCCGTTCGCCGACAGCGACAACAGCGATCCAATGTATGTCCCCGAAAAGCAAACGCACCGTCCTGAATCGCGTGTGTCTGGTTCGTCGGCCAGCAATCTAACGTGCGAGTATGTATCTTGCACTGAAGATGTTTTTACAGCCTGCAGTAAGTGCAATACTTTTTTATGTTGGGATCATTTTGATAATACGCAGTCGTACAGCGACTGTGAATTTCATAACAACAGCATTAGTAACAATGAAGCTAATAAAACTTTGGCTGGTGATGGTGACCAAAATAATTTTAATGTGACTCTCACAGAATCGAAAAATGACTGCACATCATTAATTGACGTTACCGATTGCATTAATCAACAGCACTGTGAGTACAAAAATTGTAATGCAGACATTTTCACCACATGCATTCAATGTCAAGGATTTCTTTGCAATCTCCACTTCGACAAATTTTACTTAGACAATGACTGTTCTCGACACAAATAATTTTCAACTGATTCCCAGAACACTAGCATTTTTTCTAATTCTATGAGGAAAATAATCAAGAGAAAACGTAATTTGGGACTAGAGTATTTAAATTGGAAAAAAAAATAAAGTTGATTCACGATCACTTAAAAAGCCTTGTGATGAAACTACTTGTAGATTGAAATGTACTACTAAAATAGATGAAACGAAACGCAAGCAGATTTTTGATAATTACTGGTCATTGAGCGACATTAACAGACAAAGAGATTTCATTAAAAACAGTATGCAAGAAATTAAATCGAAGCATCGTTCTAACCGTTGCCAGAATTTTATGTGTGAAAAACCTTTACGTGCTCTTAATAACGCATTTTATTTTAATATTGGAGATCAAAAAATTAGAATTTACAAAAAGTTTTTCAAGTCAACTTTAGACATAAATGATAAAGTAATATTAACTGTCAGAAAAAAAACGAATGTACAAGGATTTGTTACTGAAGATTTAAGAGGAAAACACTCTAAACACGCTAAATTAACGGAAGAATCTGCTGAAGTTTGTAAATTTATTAACTCAATACCTAGAATTGAGAGTCACTATATCAGAGCCCAAAGTAGCTGGCAATATATAGAAGGAAGTAAAAGTTTAACGCAAATCTATGAAGACTATAATAAAGAATGTGTATCAAACTCGAAGAGATTTGTAAGTAAGTCTACATTTTCAAACATATTTCACAAAGATTTTAATATTTCATTTTTTCAACCTAAGAAAGATCGTTGCGAAGTGTGTGTTCGAAAATAGTAATGATGAAGAAAAAAAAATATTGCAAAAGAATTTTGATTTACCAAAAAGAAAAACTGTTGAGTAGATCTGAAAAGCAGCGCGATAAAGAAAAAGCTTCTGAATTTTACATCGTTGCCTGTTATGATTTACAAGCTGTCCTTACGGCTCCACGAGGAGAGGTTTCCCGTTTTTTATTATATTTCTAAACTGGCTACATATAATTTGACTGTGTCTGAACTAGTGACGGGTTTAACTACGTGTTTTGTGTGGCATGAAGGTCAAGAACATCGAGAAGTAACATAAATAGGTACTTGTGTCTTGAAATTCATTGAGAACAAGATCCAAAACATGAATGCAGAGGATAAAGAATTTGTTTTTTTTTTCTGATAATTGCTGTGGACAGCAAATAAACAAGATAATGATAGCTTTGTATCTTTATGCAGTAAATAAATATAAACTTAAGAGTATTACCCACAAGTTTCTAATCAAGGGCCATACTCAGATGGAAGGTGATGCCGTTCACTCCACAATCGAAAAGGCTATCAAAAGATTTCTTAAGTCTGGTCCTATTTATAGTCCTCAAGAATATGTCAGTATAATTAAAACAGCGAAGAAAAACCCACCGTATCTTGCAGTGAAAGAGTTAGCATTCGGTGACTTTTACGACATTAAATCCATGAGCGATAAGATTGCCAATAATTTTTCTAAGACAACTGATAATTGTTATATAAAATTAACAGACAAAAATAATAAAAGTGCTCAAACACGACCCTTTAGCATTTTATGTGAAAACGTCGTATGCTGATGAAGAGTTTTAGCGCATAGAAATTAGAAAATCTAATACAAGACAGCAAAAAACTGAATTTGCTTTCCCTGACAGCTTAGATAGAGCATATTCTCAGAATATCCCTGTTACTGAGCAAAAAAAGCTAGATATACTAAAGCTAATTGATAAAAGGCATATCCCTCAGACCTACTACAACTTTTATAATTCACTATAATACGACATTTTAAATGTTATACCTGATTTTGATAACTTTACCTGAAACTCATGAGACTGCTCAAATGCCATTGATTACCTACTGATAAGAATCCTAATTTTATTTTGTATAAGAAGTTAGTTTTAATCATTACAGAATGTTCCTATTTTACTGTGATTGGTGATACTAAGTACCCTTATTTAATTTTGATAGTATACTTACATTTGTAACTTTTATTTTTTTGTTGATTTTAAAAACAATTTTT
>NJDC01007659.1:51099-69046 GCA_002245475.1 Calephelis virginiensis
GCAGCGGCGCGGCGAGAGCGGCCAGCCCCGCCAGCAGCTGCAGCGCTGCAGCGTGGTGCTTGTCGCTGCCCTCCGCCGCGCCCGCCACGCGCACCGCGCCCAGACACGCCTCGCACGCCTCCGACGCTCGGGCGCACTCCGCGCCACCGTGACTGACACAATAAATCAAATTCTGTGAGAAAGGGCGCATTCAACAACGCAACACTACTGTTTTAGCACGATGTAATGTAATTAAAATAACTTGTTGTCACCCGGAGGTTGCAACTTGATATTTTTTTTATTTATACACAGCCATTAACATGTATACAGAAGGAAGTCGTGTTAATTATACGATTTATGACTCAAGAACGGCTAAGCCGATTTGGCTGAAAATTGACAGGGCGGTAGCTTTGAACCAGGAGAAGTACGTAATGTACATTTTATCCCGTTCAACAGCGAGGAAACTAGGAAAAACAACATTTTAGATTGTCCCATACAAACTGAACGGGTGGAACGAAGTTCAAGATGTGTTATGTCTTACTGAACACTGGTTAAAAGATTATCAATTCATGTTCAGCTTCACGAATCACCAGATAGGTAGCTCGTTTAATAGGAAAAATATAACCCATGGTGGTTCTCTTATAATTATTAAGAATAATATTAAATTTAGGAAACGTAAGGACATAGTGGATTTTTCTATTGAACGAGTTATTGAGATTGCTTGTATTGAGTATGGGCAGCTGGTTGTATTAAGTGTATATAGGCCCCCGTGTGGTTCATATGAAGATTTTGAAAAAACAATGGAGAGGTATTACTTAAGGTTTCAAATTCAAAAAAAATATTATCATTTGTGAGGACTTTAATATTAATATATTGGAAAAATCTTCCCTGACAAATATATCACCAGTTAGCTGTTCAGTTATAAATTAATTAGATTCTGATCACTGTGGTCAATTAGCTATTTTTCCTATGAAAATTGAGAAGTCTCAAAAGAATTATATTGCTGTTAATCCAATAAATTCTAGTCGATTCACTTTCGCTTTACGATAGTATTTCGCGCGGCGCGGGCTGCAAGCAGCCCGCGTGTGATCCGCCGCCCATGTAGACAGTTGTCCAGAGTGGCTAGTTGATTTTACACTTTAGTTTTATTTTCTTTGAGTAAAGAATGGTGAGGAGTTGTGTTTGCTTGAAAGGAGGTTATCAATAGTAGTTTGAGCTCAACCTCTGTCAAACTACACATATCGCGTGTTACGCGAGCTGCCAGCAGCTCACAAGTAGCATCTTGCGATTACAGTTCGGCCTGCGGCCTCACTGTGAGCTCGCGGTGCTTCAGGCACCGCCCTTTAGACATTGAAGTCGACACTCAAATCAATATTTCCCATAGGTGCATTCTCCATATAGAATTTAGCAAAATGCCACCAAGTAAAGTAAGGGATGGTGAAGTCTTTTCTCGCTTGAAGGGACTTATTCAAGTATACTTAAAGTTCAAACTCATTCAAACTACTCATATTGCGTGCTGCGCGAGCTGCCAGCAGCTCGCGAGTAGCACCTTGTGCTCACAGTTCAGTCTACATCTCTCCATAGTAAAATCGATAATTCCAAATGAGCGCAGGACTTAATCAGGTGTATTTAGAGTTAAGACTCATTCAAACCACACATATCGCGTGCTGGGAGAGCAGCAAGCAGCTCGCGAATAGCACCTTGTGCTCACTGTGAGCTCGCGGTGCTCCAGTCTTCATCTCAAGACATCAAAGTCCATACTAAACTCGATTAATAAGTAAGTCACTTTCGGGATAATGTATTAGAAAAATTGCCAAATCTACCTTATAACGATGTTTCAAATAAATTATTTAATTCGTTATTTAAATTAATTGACACCAAGCATAATAAAGTATTCATACATAGGAAAAAATGTATAGAAAAACGGGCCTGTTTCAATAAGTGGGCAACAACCAGTATATTAATAAGTAGAAAACGGTTATTTGATTTATATTATGAAAAATCATATAACCATAGCATTAAATTTAAAAACTATGTTAAAGTATATTCAAAATTGTTTAAAAGAGTATGTTCCACTGCTAAGTCTAAATTAAATAATTTTATTTAGATTTAAGTATGGATTTCCGCAAAGTAACGCCTTCTACTATTAACATTATTAAAAGATTCGATAACAAAATCAAGGCCACGTGGAATATTATAAATACGGAAACCGGTAAATGTCAAATTATTAATGACGGATTTGATATAGATGGATGTAGTGTTAATGAGGATGTGAAAATAGCCAAAGAGTTTGAAAAATTCTTTACACAAATTCCAATTGAAACAACTAAAACTCTTTGCTCATCTTCTATTATTTCCGAATCAATATTGAAGCAATCAGTAACAGAATGTATCAAAGCTTTCGAATTTACCTATGTAGATACGAAAGACGTAATTAAAGCTTTTAAGTCACTACAAACTAAGAAAACGTCAGACTTGTGGGGACATTCTGTTAAAACGATTCCGTCAATAATTTATGATATTGCACCACATTTGGCCATTATATTTAACTGCTGCATATCGAATGGTGTATTTCCTGATCTAATGAAACAAAGCAAGGTAGTGCCTTTATTTAAATCGGGTAACACTTCTGACCCAACAAATTTTCGACCTATTTCAGTTTTGCCTACACTTAGTAAAATATTTGAAAAAATAATACTTAATCAGATGTTAAATCACTTCAGTGTTAACAAATTGTTACATAATAAACAGTTTGGATTTACCAAAGGTTGCTCAACCGTAGATGCAGGGGTGGAATTATTAAAAAACGTATTTGAAGCCTGGGAGAACTCGCATGATGCATTAGGTGTATTCTGTGATCTCTCTAAGGCTTTCGACTGTGTTCATTATGATACTTTGATCAGGAAATTACGCTATTACGGAATTAAGAACAAAGCTCTTGATGTCATGATCTCATACTTGAACAATAGAGTTCAGAGGGTCAAAATAAATGGTAAAACTTCTTCGGGTTCTGCGGTTACGATTGGCGTACCACAGGACTCTATTCTTGGTCCATTTCTGTTTCTTGTATATATAAATGATATTGTTTTGTTTGCGGATGACACTTCACTTATATTTAAAGTGAAACGGCAATTAGGTAAGTATGACGAAGTGAACAATGCGATATCTAAAGTTGTACATTGGTTCACAGTTAACAATCTTCTTTTAAATGGTAATAAGACGAAATGTATTAGATTTTCAATGTCCAATGTTAGGCTAGTAGATTTCAATGTACACCTAAATGGATCTAAACTGGATCTGGTTGAATCCACTATCTTTTTAGGCATCACAATTGATAATAAATTACAATGGGGCCCTCATATTGAGAAACTGGCAAATATGCTTAGTTCAGCAGCATTTGCAGTAAAAAAATAAGAACATTAACAGATGTTGAAACTGCCCGAATAGTATATTTTAGCTATTTTCATAGTTTAATGTCTTATGGGATACTTCTTTGGGGAAATTCTGCACATATAAATACCATATTTGTATTACGGAAAAGATCTATTAGAGCTATTTATAATCTTAAAGTAAGGGATTCTCTCCTAGAAAAATTCAAAGAAATAAATATTTTAATCTTCAGTTCTCAATACATTTATGAGAATTTAATGTATGTTAAAAAAATCTATGTATGTTTACAAAAAAATGTGATGTTCACGACATTAATACAAGGAATAAAATAATCTAGGCGTATACAAAACTCGTCTCCATAAAATTAGTAAATCCTTTTTGGGTCAATGTGTATGTTTCTACAATAAGTTGCCCATTGGTATTAGAGATCTACCTTTAAATATGTTTAAAAAATGTATAAAAGCAAAACTATGTCAAAAAGGCTATTATAAGGTCTCAGAGTATTTGGAAGATGAACATGCTTGGGGATAGAGTTTTCAATCTCCCACTAAAATTTGTAATGTGATTTGTTGTACCTTTTATTTAAGTTAAAGTAAGATTGTAATTTATATTTTTAATCTAGTCTATATTGTAATTATTATTATTGAAAAAAGACAAGCCCGCTGAGTTTCTTTCGATTTTCTTAGTGTGTGGCCGCGATTCCGATCCGGTGGTAGTTTAAAAAAAATGTCGACGCGCACAAATAGCACTTGTATGGTTCAAGTGAATAAAGATTTTTCTGATTCTGATTCATCGGAACAGCTAGTTTAATAAAAAATATACTATAAGGTATAAATATAATTAACAACAAATATGTTATCTGAAGTCAGAATTATATTATAATGTAAAGTTTTATATTAAGTGACGTCTTCAGTTTAAATTTTAACAAAAAAAATTTACCAAATTGTGTGTTTGGAATGTAAGTTTTTATTTTTTCTGGTTATCTGGTTATTATTTTGGTATCTATTTAAGTATTTCTATATAAAATAATGATTGACTAACAGCTATAACAGGAGTATATAATTTACTTACTTTAGGGTTAGACCAATTTGTGTAACTTGTCTGGGGATATTTAAATATTTATTCTGTGCCTACATTAGTGCTATTCACTATTATCCTATTAATATTATAAATGCGAAAGTTTATCTGTTTGTTTGTTTGTTAATCCTTCACGCAAAAACTGCTTAACCGATATTCATGAAATTTGGTACACACATAGAGACGCTCTTTGTGTGTATATGTATAACTTAGATTAATACATAGGATAGTTTTCATCCCGACAAAATGTTTCTGTGAGACCACGAGGGCAACGCCGCTGGCAACAGCTGATGTGTTATAAAGTAAGAAAAATAAAACTCACGTGTATAGTACATGGACGGCAGTAAGTAGCGCTTGACACAGAGGCACAGTTTCAGGCAATGTTATAACTTCGTTATGTGTAAGCCAACTAGCAGCACAAGTAGCTACAGTTGTCCATAACTGTATTACATTGTTATTTGGTGGTTCTTTGCTAAAATCACTGTAAATAATAATTAAATAATTACAGTTTGATATCATGTTACTAGAAATATTGATACATGTTCCAAAATTGGAATTTTGGATATGGAAAAAAAATCGTCGACTCTGTGACCTAGTGAAGTAAGCACTGACAACTTGCGGGGTCCGATTTCACATTGTGGGACTATAAGCATCTTCGTCCTTCATGTTTATTGTGGGCGGCCTGGTTGCACCCCTGTCTACCAGGGGTACCCTGTTTGAATGAAAGGCATGAAGTTATCTTTTGTAAGGTTATGTGGCAGCATATCATGCTAAGTTCAAAGAAGAGAATTGATGACATGTGGCAGTGTGCAATATTACAAAAACCATTTTGAGCTATGTTTGACCTCTTCACAACTCAAAAGTTATTTAACCTACACATATGAAATTTAGGATATTTATTAAAATTTTTGATTTTACCTAAAACAGAAAATTATATAAACTAGGGGCCCATTGGTCAAAATTTGACCATAATCAATTTTAGTATCTTATTGATAAGAATGCCATCTTCATCAAGACCAACTACTTTGTTTCCAAACTTTATAAATATAGTTTGTGCGCTGTCTGTGATCTTTTTTCAATATCATCAATATATTTATCTGTGTGTCAAAGTCATGAAAGTAAGTATAATGTTTTATTTTTTGATTTGATGCACTTTATAAGCATTATTATTGAAAAATATTAACATTCTGCACTTTTCCTACTTCCATATTCTCCTAATTTCATACTTCTCCATTCGCGCTTCTCATTTTTTTTTGTATAAATTGTATTAAGAGCCAATAATAAATATTTTTTTAATAAAAAATAATATTTTAATATCCAATCAAAACATAAATGTGAAATGGTAGCCAAGTTCAATATAAAAAAATATATTTGTTTACTACAAGCTTACAGGCCAGATTCTTTAATTTAGAAGAAAATCCTAATATTTTAGTTACAAGAACAGGTAATGAAAGTCAAAGATTTGACTTAGCTAGTATTATAGATATTAATTAATACTTTAATTATATTTGTGTCATAAAAATATAAATTTAACTCACTTATAAGCTGACTGCATATACCTCAACATATCGTCTAATACCATTGGAGTTGCTTCGTTAAGTGCTACACGATTTTTTGCTCTAAGAGCCGTTCCCATTGTCATACTGTGATACTGAAAATGAGTTATTATTATTATCTTATCTAATGGTGTGTATAAAAACACCATTATCGCAGGCATGTATCAGACAGAAACTATCTTGTAATTGTGTAATACAAAAGTTATAAATAATTTTACAATTTAAAAGTTAATATTTATTGTTTTACTATTTAAGATAGTTCCAAAACAGGTTTTTGAAAACAGTGATTTAAATGATTTTTTCATTTGATCTGGATGAAACTTAAAATCAGCATATCGAATTAAATGTTTTTAATTCACAATAAAGTCATTAACGGACAGGGTCGATTTGCGTTTAATGTATTAAACAATAAGTTTGTTTCTTACAATTTTTTCCTGGTCTTTTTTATTTTAATTCTAATGTATGAGATTATTCTGTAAACAATAAGTGTTATGGGAAAAAATCCAAGACATTTTAGTCACATTATTTTTCAAGTAGATATCTTTTATTAAATACACTGAACACTGTATAAAAATCTCAGCACCTATTTTTGAAGGACAAAGACAGATACATACGGGATTTGGGATAACTGCATTTATATCTAGTCACTGCCAAATGATATTGATTTATCAATTACGAATTGGGTAGGGATTATTTTTCTATGAAAAATTCATTCATTGCAGTATCTTACATTCACAGTATAATGAGTACTTACTTAGATCTCCCAATAAAATGTGCAAGTTGGAAAATGTTGATGCAATCAAAATAGGCAAGACATTTTTACACATACAGAAAAAACAGTGTTATACGAATTCACAGTAGCATTGAGAGAGACAAGTTGAATGTATTTAATAAAATTTATACAAACCTCCTCTGGTATTACAGTAAGAACTTCAAGAAGAAGTGAAGAGTTTTCTGCAGTTGATAATGGCCTTAATATATCAACTAAATCTTTTGAACCCTGTTGAAGTATAAATGCTGCGAGCTGAAAGTAATTATCAAAAATATTTGGCTATGGCATAACATTTTAATTTTTATTTTGTCTAAAAGTTTGAAAATATTATTATGTTTGAAATAAACCAAATTTTTATGTTCTTTTCATATCTGCGTAGTAAATTTTAATGGCCTTAGGAAATAAGCCATTGTATTGTAAAAAAAATATTATAAATTTTGTTGCTTCCAAGAAAATGTCACCATGCACCTCAACCTTATTTACTTATAATCAGAGAGATCTCAATAATATCTAGCTTCTTGTGTATTTTTCATTATAATATACTAGCTAGATATTAAATATACCCAAAAAAATACAATGTAAACAGCAAATTACTTACACTAATGCATAGTCTATTTGTAACTATTTTAGGTCCATTAGAATATGCTATAACTGAGTGCATTAACTTTTGTTTCAATTCTTCATAGCTCTCTGGAGGCAGCTCATTCCAACAGCGTAATATTTTAGTGTGTAATGTTGTAGCACCATAAAACTGTATTTCGGTACCCTGTGGAATATGAATATCCAATAAATGTTTAATACATTATGTAGCTGAGTAACAATATATGATTACCATTATATCTTATAATTAAATAACAATAGTTGTAATAAAATTTAAACATGGGTGATCTAGATGTAACTTGTTATGTTTATTAAAATGTTATATAGTCCTTCAGCTTTCAAAAGAATAATGTTTAGCATTATCAAAAAAGCTATTGTGTGAGATCTATTTTATATAACTGGTGAAAATGTTGATAGGAATTTTTGAAATGCTTAACATGTAATATAGAAATATGTTTAAATCCCTTCAAGACCTAAGTGAAGTTATCAAAACTGGTTCTACTCTTAAATAAATAAAGGCTTTGCAAGAAAAATTACAATATATATTTCTACTTTGTCAAGCCAGGCCTGAGATTAGTATGGGTTGTGTGATTGCAGTATTACACCTAGGACATATCTCTTCATTACTCCTTCAGGCATGTCTCGTATTTAGCTTGCAATTCAGAGTACTTGAGGCTGTAGCTTTACTAAAAATACTGTAACAACTTGATAGAAAAACAAATGTCATAAGGCACTTGTTAGACATTGTACACTACATGAAGACCAATATTTCACCTTATTCGGTTGGAGTAACTCCCATACAAACTGCCAAGCCTCGGGAACCCTTTGGGCTGTGGTCAACCAAGAATGAGCTTTAGTTCTTTCCTCTTGTTCACCATTGTAAAATACAGATACGGCATACTCCAAATTTTGCACGGTGTACTCCATCACAAATTTTATTTATACCACACCATAGAAATTTACATAATCGCAATACACTTCATTTAAATTAGGAATTTCTCTTTTTCAAGTATCGTTTTACCCATTGCGGTACTCTATTATTTGCCTCCTAAAAATTATCGAAATACATAGTTTGCTCAAATCGTAGTTTGTGTCATTTTATAGACAAATCTATTAGTCTTTATTATTTATTGATTATTAATCATTAAATTATTTTCCAAAAATAAATTCACATTACAGCTGTATGTTGTGACAAATGACAATTACGAAATACGAAATCTTGTTGTTTTGTTTTTTAATTTTATCCCAGTCGGGGAAAGGCAAAGAATCTGAGTCCATACAGCCACGTCTTCCGTATTAATAAATCTTTTTCTTGTTGTATATTTTCAATTCATATCTTCCGTATTCATTCTTTATTTCAGTCATTGGTCACTAATTTACAAAGTCATGTCTGGTCTTGAGTAAAACGGTGGTTTCATTACACAAGCTCGTCTATGAGATTTGGCGGCAGCGAGGAAATTGACGTTACACTAATTTCTTCATGATTATTTCATTTGAGCACTTTCACTGAACAAAATTAAACTAATTCCCACCCAAATTAACCAATTTTACTCATGTTTTAGTCTAAATTCAATAATTGTGAAAAAAATACGACCATCTTCATTCACGATGGCACCAAAACTCACGAAATCTTGTATTTTGTTGTGACAGTGCTGTCACTCTTAACAGATAATTAATCAGGGTTTTCTATAAAGTTTATTTTTAATTTTAAAGCAAGCTATGATAGACGAAACATATTATTATATGTTTGTCAGGACGACAGCAAGCTCGGCATATTTCAACCGGGCCATCCCTCATGACATATTTTCGGTAGTTATTCGTCTTGACAACCTCGCCAGGATTGTACAAGCAAAACCTTCGGTTGCACGGAAGAGGTCACTAAATCGTAATCAAGCCAAGGATACTAGTTTATCATCATTAGATTTTTATAGAACCTTTGATTTCACGGTTATTGACATTTTTGGTGTTAAGAAAGTACGTCCTCTTAATTTTTGGAGATTGTACATTAATCTTATTACAGATGTGCGTGGATAATGCTTGCGGTATTGCATCAGTATCTTATGGACTCTTCAATCCAGGGCATTAAGCTAATCTGAGTCCATTTTAATACAACCAAAACAGGCATCATCCAGATGTTGAAAGCACGCATAGCTTTAGTTAGTATGGAAAATAATCGTTACTTGCCATAGTATCGTTCGTATTAGCAGAGATTAGTAAATATTTATTGTCTTTGGTATTAGATTGGCGGGATCCGATAGCATATGTGACGGGGTCTGCTAAATTTGGTGGGTACTATGTGTGGTACTGTAGAACCCCTGCCCAGAGTTGAAAACAATACTTCATATGAGGCTGAATTTGCGCTTTATAGTTATAAGCGATGGTCGGTTTGAAATACTGACTCGGTTTTCTCAGCACACCAAGTTTTTAGAGACTATTTTAGCCTTCTCCAATTGAATATCTATCGAAATGTCAACGCCGAGTATACCGAGTATAGTCGTAGCAGTTAGGGAAACGCTCTTAAATCGAGAAGATGGGACAAAGGAAGTCTTTTTAGCGGATAACGCGAAAACTAGTGTCTTGATAGGGTTACATTTCATCAGATTTGCTGGCCCAAAAATAAAATTCCAGACAAAAGATTGTCAACTTTAGACACAAGTTGGTTCCGGCTCTCGATGACACGTTCCCGAGGTATCATAATATATCGGCCAAAATATAAGGCTTCCCCAGTAGTGTCGTCTGAATAGCAATGAGTGTTACTAATTTGCATATTATTCAGATATAAAATAAATAATAAGAGTAATATAAATAATTAGAGTTTAGAGGTGACTAGGTACGAACTTAGCTTTATTGGTGATTCGCATTATGTGCTGTCCGAACGGCATAATACTGCCGAGAGTAACAGCTAGGTATTTTTTGTTTTCTTTCAGGGGATCATTATGTCAAACATTTTGATGGGTCCCGGGTTCGGGCTATTCTATATCTTTTTATTGATGATCACTGGATAAAATGTACATCAAATAGCTGTGAAATGGCGTGTTTTGTATTTGCTATCTCTATTGTATTTCTGTTTTTTACACATGAAATGGAATCAGCCCACTGGTCTCGTCCGTTCATGTGGCTTAGCACCTGATAATATGAAGAGCACCGCTACACTTTTGTCCAGGTTGACTTTTATTGGGTTCTATTCGCCACTTCCTGAACCAGTCGCCCAGGATAGTGGCTGCCCGTCGGATCCGTTCGCCTATGTAACGACTATTGCAGATGGCCGTATTTAGTATCGTGTCATCCGCGAGAGGGCTACGTGGATATTCGGCGGTGTAGCAAGTCTCGTATGATGTGTACAAGTCTCTCTGGCACGCCCATTTCTTAGAGCTTATAGATTAGACTGTTGTGCCAAACCTTATCGAATGCTTTGGCCACATCGAATAATAGTACTCCCGTATACATAGAGAGGGTGATGTCTCTTCAGGCCGTGTAATAAGTGCTCCGTGAGGTGGTGCACTTTGCTTGCTGTGCTTTTTAACTTGGATATTAGTAGCAATGTTTGTTTTTCTATAACGTCTTATAATTGATTTTGAATACTTAACTTAAGCCCAATTTTGCCAAATCGGGTAACCTTTAATATTTACGTAATGGCAGATGCTTTCGCTTATTACAAGAAAGAAAAAATAAGAAAATAAGAAAATAAGAGGAGTTTTGGCGCCATCGTGAATGAAGATGGTCGTATTTTTTTTACAATTATTGAATTTAGTGTAAATTATAAGTGAAATTAGTTAATTTAGGTGGGAATTAGTTTGATTTTGTCCAGTGAAAGAGCACAAATGAAATAATCATGAAGAAATTAATGTATCGTGAGTTTCCTCGCTGCCGTCAAATCTTATATCAAATCATAGATGAGCTTGAGTAACAAAATCATCACTTTACTTAAGACCCTGACATGACAGACCTATGACTTACGACTTATGACCTAAAATGACTTATGACTGCTAAAAATAATTTATTTATATACGGAAGACATGGCAGCATAGCCTAAAGGTCTTAGCCGGAAGGCGCGCTTTTCGAGGGTTCCCTCCAATCTTTAAGCTAAAAATGTGTAATATAATGTAAAAATGTATAATTTTTAAATTAATTAAAGTGTAAATCTTACTTAGTTGTGTGTAAATGTAATTTAGTAAATAAACTATACTAGTGAAAGACTATTGTAGAGTTTTATCACGACAGAAGAGGCAGAGGCCTGAACAAGAAAGAAATTTGAAGACGAAACTAGAAAAAGACATGAAATATTAAGATATGGGTTTATTACATAATATAAGACTAGTATAAAATATAGAGGTAAAAAAAAAGAATATTAAAAATACTTTTTGCACTGTCGTAGAAGTTTTGGCGCCAACATGAAAGAAGATGATTTTGGTGTTCAGAATTTTAGTTTTATAATTTGTGTGAAAATAATCGTAATTCAAGGATGTGACGTACTATAAAACAAATTAACGAAGAAACATAATATGTAAAATTCCAGAAATTAAAACTAAGGACGTATTGAAGGACTCAAATAAGCTTTGTCTTAGTGAAGGAAATGACTTTTAAAAAGGGGAAGACAATATGTTAAGAAACTGAAGAAATGAAATTAAAATTTTAATATGAAAAAGAATTTATTATTACGGAAGACGTGGCAGCATGGCCTAAAGGTCTTAGCCGGCCCCAGAAAGGGGCAAATTAACTTAAAAAAAAAATATATAAAAAAGGATTGACTTGACCATTGACATTTGAATCAGTGTTGCCAATTTAGTATATTTATGCTAGATTTAGCATACTTGTTAGTCGTTTAGCATGTTTATGTATTGTTTAGCATATAGCATATTTTTGTGCATATTAGATAAGCATGTGAAGAAAGTTCAATTATTAAACAAACTATCCGTCTTGGTGCCTTTGTAGTAGGTATTTTTTGTAAAACTATTGCTTTTTCAATCTATGTTATGTACCGAACAACTTAGTAAATACGCTTTTCAAATTCATGAATGCAGATAAACAAGTTGTAAAAAAAATAATACCACTCTTCTATGATCATAAGACATTTGCAACTATTTAGGGTCTTTTTTTTTATTTTAGCACTTGCCCTGTGCTTGGGATAAATTTCTATAAATTTTAAGCATAAAGAAAGAAAAAATTTTAAAGAAAGAAAAAATTTCGCCCCAGACAGGATTTGAACCTGTAACCTTTCGTCTCAAGCCGACGAATGCTCTAACCAATTGAGCTACTGAGGATTTAGGGACTGCCTACATCGCTTGTATATATTTTGTATGGAGGAACGCCCACTGTGCCAGATTCCATCGGCGTTGAGTTTTCCGCGAGACAGCCCCTACGTATTCCTTGATGTGGCCAAAGGTCAATTGTTATTAAGTGTATCAGTCTATTAAGAATAGAGCACTAATGGCATTTTGACGCGAAGTTTTGAATGACAACTTCTAGAAGCGCTACATTCCTTATTTGACGATTTTAATGTCGAGTCACCTCTTTACTTTGTTGTTCTACTCTTTACCGCTTAGAAACTGAAATCCACCAATGCGATGCGCCCCGACCCAACACGCTGTGCCTAGTGAACAGTGGGGGCTATCCTTGTATATGCATGATACATAATATGTATGCGTTTGTGGTTGTTTGTTGCCTGGAGAGGTCTAGGTAGACACGACCAAATCGCTCGGATATCATTCGAAGCTGGTGTCAAGAGTTTCCAAAACTGGTAGGATTGTATGAAAAGAGTTAGGTACTTAATGAACGTGGAAAAAACTGGGCAGGTCTAAGGAAATTGTGGCATGGAGCACAAAATACGGTCTACCTAGCCTGTAAGCTACATAATATAAACGGTACGGTATATAAAAATAGTCATTTACCGCTAAAAAGCTGGACGCACTTAAATGACATCCATACACCGTGCGCGTTCATTAAACTTAAAATTTTCGTGCGAGCTTGTTTGTTGACTTGACTTGAAGTTTGATTTTTATTTTTTTTTATAATTTTAGTTAAATATTACGAAAGTCCAGACACGATTTCTTACTTAATTTGGAATGACTTTAAGTTTATAGGTTTGCTTGTGTAGGTAGGAATTTCAGCTGCACTTTACATATTAAGTATATGTACCTACAAAATAATTACAATATTATTTATTTTAATACGTGTAAATTTAATTCACACTATTGTTTTTAATTACATTCTTGATTGAAACAACATGAATTGAAGTTAAATGCCTATTTATTTCGTCGTTAAAAGTAGTAAGCATATTTCTTAGCACAATTAAAAACATTTTAGCATAATTTTGGCAAATTTTTAAAACCGGTTTAGCTTATTTCTTCGTGGCCTTGATGGCAACACTGATTTGAATTTTGACAGCAGTCTTAAATCTGAATCACGCCCGAAAATCACGTATAACGAAACGTTGGTCGTAGCGCCATATTGGACGATGACCCCGACAGACACATGTGTGACACTTTTTTTCTTTAGTTTTAGTTAATTTCCCCTTTCTGTGGCCGGCTAAGGCTACTTTTAGGCCATGCTGCCATGTGTTTCGTATTAAGTCTTTTTAGAAATCATGTAAAAATAATAAGGCACTATATACAAAGTCATGTAAGGGTCTTGCGTAAATCAGTGGCTCCATTATTGAAGCTCATCTTTGGCAACAGCGAGAAAAAACACGATTCACTAATTGGTTTCATTTGTGCACTTTCACTGAACAAAATTGCTCAAATTGCCACCAAAATTGACTAAATAAATTTAATTAGAACACAATAAAAACATGAAATTCAATAATTATGAATAAATAACGACCATCTTATATCACAATAGTGCCAAAAAAATTTTTTTTTCTTTATATTTACCTTTCAGCTGTCAATTGTCAACTGGACAATGGCCATTGACTACAAATTTACCCTCTTGAGTCTTGACAGTTGACTATTCAATTTTCAATAACCGTTTTGCGCTGGTTGATTTTATATCCTAGTGTTTGTAGTTTAGAAGTTGAATAATTGGATATTGATTGCTGCCAATCATTGTTACTCACGCTCTTTGTATATTTTACTTGTGTAAAATGTATCTCGAATGTTGTGTTTGTAAAACTACGCGAAAAGACGCTATTTTATACCGATTTCCGTGTAACGAGAAAAGACTCAATAAGTGGTTAAAGTGTATAAACCGTGATGATCTAAAGTGTTTAACTTCAAAACAACTTTCTCGTGTGTTTGTGTGTCAAAAACACTTTGAAAAAAGGTTCATTACTACTAGCTCACGCCTTTTTGCAAAGGCGTATCCCTCTCTTTTTACGGGGAATGAGATGTCTACTGGAATACCTTCTCAAGAAAACATCGGTAGGTACTTATATATTATTTCCTCACTATACTTCATACTCACTTTATTATGAGGTATACGTTACGAAAGCTGATGCTAAAATAAATAAACACGTGCTATTTTTATAGTTATCTGCACCTACAAGAAATTGGCACCTGTACTCTTACAGCTCGATACCATTAGATGTCTAATTAATGACTCATATTTTCAAATTTTAAAATGCAGTTCCCTTGTCTGTCCACATTACTCTTTAAGTATGCTTTTAAAAATGCTGTATCTGTCCGCACACTTTTAGAACCTTATTATTTATTAATTATGTTGGGCACTAGCCTAAGCAAAATATCATAAGCCTATTACATCTTATTCATTCATAGATTACCTTTGTAGAAAGAATATTCATTTGAGACACAGCTTTATTTAATTTTTTTTTAATCATGGTCTGTCTCATGACCATGATAACATATTGAATTTTATAAATTTTTGGGGGAAATAAACTTAAATAAATGGCAATAGCTGTACAGTAATAATATAATTCAAAGAGGCATAGAATTATAGTAGACACTTTTTATTATTCCTTTGTTAAACACATATAAAAATTTATTATTTAAGTATATTGTGAAAATAAAAAATATTAAAGTACAATGAACAAGCGTATCGCTAACCAGAGAGAAATCTTTGACTTGACCAGCTAAAGAGCGATAATTAAATGCCATTAACAGATAAACACGTGTACTGCTACTTGATATAATGGTTAAATTTTTTTTCCAGAAAACTGTGATCCTCGAATTAATCACAATCACTCACGTTCACCACACTTTGACCACACATATGCTAAAATGGAAATCGGAATTAAAGGTTTGTACATTTTTATTAGATTTGTAACTTAAATGGACAACACATGTTATTCTCTACTTTTTTACCTTAATGTAAATTCGGGTAGAGAAGGTATACCTGGCCATATATTTTAGTGCTAATATTTTAATTATTCCTGACAACATAATAGCAGTATTTGCCGCTATTATGTTCCAGTGTAAAGCATACTAAAAAAGTATCTTCACGCCCATATCTCGAAGAGGTAGGCAGAGGTACAACCAAGGCACCCACGACTAGCCGAAGACACTAAGTCCCACAATGTGATAGGTGGCAAGCCTATCGCCAAACGGGCACATTTCCAATCCTGATCAACATTTTCTTTTAATTAGAAAAATTTAAATTTTCTTTATGTTGGCCGACCCGAGATTTGAACCCAGGACCTCATGCAGTCAAGTCCAACACCCGGACCACTAGACCACAGAGGCGAAGTATACTAACTTAAAACAAGTCCTAAGCTACATTATAAAGCTTGGAACCTGTGCGACAAGATCCAAATTTCAAGGTGGCGCATATCATTTTAATGTAAGTCGGAAATGTGTGCTGAGAAACTTACAGCTTTTATTAAATCAACAAATTCATTATGTCTTGAGCCATTATATGTGGTTCTTATTTTTTTTTTGTACTTAATTTATGAAAAGGAAAGTCAACAAGTTGAGAGATTACCTAATGATGAGATGTACAAGTTGACACCAAAAAAGTTAATTTTGCTTTGCCAAACTGTATGTTATATTGACAGGAGTTTTGCATCCATTTACTCTCACTTTTTTTGCAGGTAACCAATAACTGTTACCGTAAGAAACAGGAACAAACACAAGGGAAAATTTTGTACACTATCAACACAGTGTTTATATACATGTAATATTCTATTTGATTTGGTCTTTTACAGAGACTATTACACCTGGCTCTAGCAAGGACACACCAACACCTCCTGTTGCTATTCCGTGCCTGCCTTCAACCAGTCATAATTTAGGTAATTTGTTTTATTTATTCGATTAATTATTACTATGAAACTTGTTAGGAAAAAAAAGAGGAAGAGGAGATCAAACTAGTCTTGTTGGCAATATATATTAATAGGTATATTTTTTCATGTTCCGGATAATATTTGTTCTAATAGAAAGCAAATTTTGACACCATCTATGGGTGTTCATCCTTGTCTACCATTAATTCAATAAATTTTGTACATTATCAACACGGTGTTTATATACATGTAATATTCTATTTGATTTGGTCTTTTACAGAGACTATTCCTGCTGGCTCTAGCAAGGACACACCAACACCTCTTGTTGTTATTCCTTGCCTGCCTTCAACCAGTCATAATTTAGGTATTTTTTTTTTGTTTAGTGGATTAATTATTACTATGAAACTTGTTAGGAAGAGGAAGAGGAGATGAAACTAGTCTTGTTGGCAATACATATTAATAAGTATTTTTTTTTATGTTTCAGATATTATTTTTTCTAATAGAAAGCAAATTTTGACACCATCTATGGGTGTTCATCCTTACTTACCATCAAGCAGTCAAAGTTTAGGTAAATATATTGCTGTATTATAAATACATAACATTTTATATAATGTAAACTCATACACTTATCTTTTTTTTTAAATACTAGCATATACACTTTAAAAAAATATTAACTATTTCTAGTATTCAGCTACTCTTTGATGCATAAAAATATATAAACTCATAATATACGGGTTATGTTATGGGTTTATATATAGTAGGGTTGATTACCAAATGTCACAATCCTTACAACTGCCTAGCTTCACATTAATTACACTTTTCGTAACATCTTTCACATCCTTGTAATCACACTTAGATAATACCCAAGCAATTTGTTTGTGGAATGTCAGCCTAGGTCTCTTGAGTACTTACGTCCATCCACATCCTCAGTGTATGTCTGTTTTGTCAATCTTTCATCTGTTATATTTTCCATATACACAATTTTATTTTTATGATGACATTAAGTTCTCTGCAAATTTAATGCTGCTGAATTTAATAGTTACATAAATTAAAACCTTAAATGTAGAAATAAACAAATACCTAGATACCTTGTTATGTCAATCACTGTTTCTTTTATTTTTCAGGAGTGACCAAAACAACTAAACCTAAAGGTTACAGGAAGCGTTTGATTGCTAATGCAAAAGATTTGTCTCCGAATTGCCAAATTTTTTATAAGGCATACAAAAAAGCTAAGAAACAAAGGGACTTTTATAAAAGAGCCCAAAATGCTTTAAAATTTAATAAAGAGAAAAGCTATGAAAAACTGACAAAAAAAATATTGAATATGCAAATTAAACTTTGCACCAAACACAAGAGAGGTCGTCGATTTACATTAGAAGAAAAAAATATTGCATTATCGATAATGAA
>NJDC01007660.1:0-28570 GCA_002245475.1 Calephelis virginiensis
GGCTTCCTCAACATTCATATGGCTACCGTACACACACCGCCTAACTACACTGACCAACCGCGAGGCTCGGCTTCGATGCCCGACGGGGGCAGGCATTTGTGTGATGAGTTTATATGTCTGCATTTCCGGGTCTGAGTGTTTATTAAATTTATTCTGGTATCTATTTAAATATTTCTGTGTATCGCTTCTGTGGTCTAGCGAAAAAAAAGTGGTTCATCCAATTTTCTTATAAAAAAATGTTGCTCGAGATGTGCCCGGTTGGCGATAGGCTTGCCACCTATCCTATCACATTGTGGGACGAGTCGTCCCTGGTTATGCATCTGCTTACCTCTTCGGGAATATGGACGTGAAGATACCTATTTCTATGTATTAGAGTTGTTGACTAACCACCCATAACACTACAATACTCGTAATTTACTTACTTTGGAGTTAGATTCAATTTGTGTAAATTTTCCAGGGATATTTATTTTATTTAATTAATAGTTACCGTACCGGACTGTTGGGGATCCCTAGTCATCACATCATTGACCTCTTAGTGGTCGATGGACCCATTTTGATAAACCCTGACCTCTTTTTGTATACCATATATATTATACCATAGGATCGCCACGTTGAGACCTGAATAAGGATAATTAAAAACGCACTTTCGAAGTAATAATATACTAGCGGCCCGGTACGTACTACGCATATGACTTCATGAATGACATAACACAACAAAACAAAAAAGAAAAAACAACTGAAAAAGGTTTCAATGTGACAGCACAATCCCCATCTGATGAACCATCTACTAAATAGTCCGAACCATCGACCATACATCCCAATAGACGCCTCATATAAGGCAACACGGTTCTGTCAACACATAAGTGTATTTGTTCTTATGTAGCTTATTACTTAAAATTATATGAACAGTATCGACCAGGTATGTGACCTGTAAACATTGTCGCGTTATTGTATAAAAAATAGATATAAAATGACTGTTTGTTCAATTCAGTGGGACGGTAAAGACAACCGAACTTTAAATTACCGAAAAGATGGTACAATTTTCCGTAGGTTAATTAAAAATAATAACATTCATAATTACATTTTAAATTATTTAATGTTTATCGGAGTTCATCATATACTGGTCAGTTATTGTTAGAAGCGTGTTTATATCCCTTTCTTACCCATGTGATTTGTAAGCTATCACTTTCGTTTGCATACAGATAGTGATGAACTAATGTGCAAATCTATTTCATCGATATTTTTATTTATTTATCCTGAATAGGATACCGGTCTTGCACCGGCATTAAATTTAGGTTTTTTATCGATAAATTTAAGCAATGATAGAAACAATAACAAACCTCTTACTCTGTGTACTTTTGAGTTGGCCTCTAGATAGTTACTCTTTATAATGTGAGAAGTCAGCGAACAAGCACACGGCTCTCTTAATGGTAACAGATAATCGTGCGTTACTGTCTTATGGTCAAATGTAAGGCCTATTATGCAAATATTCTGGCCTCCCTACCCTCCAAATCGGAATGTGACACTGTCATTATAGTGGCAGGAATGGGTAAGGCGGTGGATAACTACCTAGGGAAGTTGCTGCGCACCACTCTATCACCGTTCAACTTTTTTTTACCTGTGCTCGCCTCTTACGAGGTGCCTGGCAGAGCGGCATGTGATCTATTGTATTCAGCAGACCCGGACCAAGATGATGGAAAACTGAACTTCTGAACTAAACGCGTTAGAGCCTATTTATTTTATTTGTCTATTTATCATCATGATTATTATTTATTTATCATTTTACTCATGATTTTATTGAACTCTTTCAAGTGCATTAGGTGGTTATCTGGGGGATATAAATTCAAGACTGGTGCCGATAGGCGATGTTGGGGTCATTATCTCATAAAACATTTGAAGGGCTGAGACGATTTTAAAACTAATTTGTTAACAGTATTTCGACGATATTATTCTGTAGTTCAGGTTGGAATTACTCGAAACAATAAAAACAATTCAATTTGATAAGTATGTAATTTATATCAGGTATCTACAAGATTATAAAATAAAAAATTCTAATTTGGTTTAATTAAACATGACGAGAGAATTAGCTTTCGAATTCCAAATTCCAAATACAGTGTATTAAATCTCAATAATTTGCAAAAGATTGTTTTAAACACTTAACGCCACTGTTGCTTCATTACAATGCTAGACTACATACTCCACAACAGACGGCTTCTCAAGTATAAGAGCATCAATTGGAATGTAAAAAAACATCCACCTGAACCTAACTCCAAGTTACATTTTTTTTCAAAATTTGGATAATGAAAATGAAAAAAAATATGTTTTACGATGGGGCAGTCCAAACTACATCCAAAGATTTTATTGATTCCCGTTCGAATGGTTTTTTGGTAGAGGGATCAATGAATTACCTGAGATGGCAAATGTGCATAGGAAACAATGGTTCATACTTTGATTAAATGCCATCCTAAAACATCTTTAATTATAAAAGAACTTACTGAATAAAAGCATTTTTCCTATATGAAGTTTGTTTTTTTTAGAAAAACCGTACTTGTAATAATTATTTTTCTATATAGAAAAGAGACACTTCTTGCTAGAAATGAATCTATTTAAAAAAATACTAATCAAATAACAGACCGTCTAAATCCTCATGTTAATACCTTTATAATGATATACGACACTTATATGTAAATATAACGCTTAAGAAGAAAAAACAATTTTAATGAAATTAAAAACTTCAAATGCTTGTACTGTAAGATTTGTTCTCTTTGAATAACGTCATTTTTCTATTTAACCGACGATATTAAAAATATTAGACCTATGTTCCTCCCCTTCAAAACGCCAATTACAGATGCAAGGACCTAATATATTTAAGTACGAATTTTATTCTCAACCGCAAAAATGTGTGACTTTGAGACGTTGAGTTGCATAGCTGCGATGTGACGTGCAATAACAAAATGCGATATAATCCTTTACAAGGTCGTACTTCATAAAATAAAAGGCATATCGATAAAATATATTGTTCGTATTAAATATGTCTCGTCGCTATCTTAGATATCTGTTTTTAAATATGACTTCTGTCATTGCAAGGGCCAATAAGAAAGCAGTTCCGCGCATCCCCGCACCTCAGCTATTTGCCAGAATTGTTTCAAAGCAAAATTATAAAGAATAGGCGCCTATTGGGATGTGTGGTCGATAGTCCGAACAAAGCCTAAACATTTTGTTTGGATAGGTGAGCCCGTTCTTGAGTTATAAAATTACAGCGAAAAGTCGCATTGATTTTTATATATATGTAGTTGTACGTTGTGGTAGTACTCGGCTAATTAAAATATAAATGTATTAACCAAATATTACTCTAAGATAATCCAACTAAACAATTGTTTTGTTATTTTGTTGCTTATAAAAGCATTTTAGGGAGATGCTGAGTACACAATCATTACAGTTACAGGAGTTAATCATTACACAATTTATATTTATTTGTGTAATAAATGATACCCATTTTATGTGAGAAAATATAAACCCAAAAAAATTGTGTTACATTTCTGACATGCTCTTGTTGGAGTTTACTCCTTAAGATACGATTTGAGTTATAAGGCCCGGTACGGAAATTTTATAAGGACTAAAATCAAGTGTAACACGAAAAGTTGAGGCTTTACGTAGAAAGAGACAAACATATGTAAGTCGTACCGCTTCAGTCCTTCAGTATTTTTTCTCCTTCAGGAGTGAGAGGAGGGTCGTCATTCGGCTCCGCCACAGTCGAGTTACGTATGACATTGATATTAGTCGAATAATTTAAAACGCAGTCGACTTGTTCGAATGATTTGCTTATTCGATATACATATAAATCTCGTGTCACAATGTTTGTCCTCAATGGACTCCTAAACCACTTAACCGATTTTAATCAAATTGACACACCGTGTGCAGTTTGGTCTAACTTGAAAGATAGGATAGCTTACATCTAAATTTTTCGCGAGCGAAGTCGCGGGTAACAGCTAGTTCGATATATATCATAATTATCGTTCGTAAAGAGTAAACTCCAATCGTGCGTCGTAGCTGACACACACACACTTTTTTGTTTTTTCGTACATTGTTTAGATACTATTTCAGGAATAGAATTTTTATTAATACTTTTGTTAATAATTCTAGATTTAAATTAATAAGCGGATATCACTGATGTATCAATGACGAAACAAATCTAAACAGCCTGTTCAAAAAAATTGGGATTCATAACATTCGTCGTAAATGGCTTAGTTCGACATAGCCATCGCCCGCGTCATCCGCATGTTACACCTGAAGTAACAAGCGGATGACGCGGGCTTGCGTCCTACGTCGGCCGTACTCATCCTCAAACCATCCATTAACCAATCAATCTAATAATCTATCAAACAAATAATTTAATGAATCGTGTCGTATTATCAATGACACTAATAGTCAATAGTTTTAATATAATATAATTTAACCATACTTTTGAATACCGTCAATATCAGTGTTTAATTATATCATAATTTTGATATTTATATGTGATATTTATACCTATCACATTGTGGGACTTAGTGTCTTCGGCTAGTCGTGGGTGCCTTGGTTGTACCTCTGCCTACCTCGTCGGGGATATGGGCGTGAAGATACTAGACTAGATAATTTTGATATTTTAAGATCTTTTGTATTTTTATTTAATTTCTTTAAAAAATTATCAAATTAATTATCAACTTAAAAAGTATATTATAGGACGCTTGCGAAAGTCTCTACACACACTTTATATAGGTATATTTACTAAAAAGGAGAGAAAGACTGATAGCTTCCTTTCGGTCATAGATTTTGTTGTATAAATTTTCATTGCAATTTATCAAGTGTTAAAGTTCGATTGAATATATATTTCGTAGAGTTGCCAAATGTTTTGTATTTTGGTTGTTTTGAGAATTGACTGGTACAGAATACTGTTAGGTTACAAGAACAATTAATACGACCAAGTGTTCTGGTTTTCAATCAGCTCTAATACTTGCATCCCGTAGTAGCCTCTTTTAAAGTTTTGTTTCCACTTAAATAATAAATTTACTTATCATATTAAACTATGTACAGACATTCATTAAACCTGCTAATTAGCAAAAAAATGTCCTGTTTTGAGCCGAAAAAAAAATTCGTGTTAGCAATATAACCTATATCTTCTTCTTATATATAAAAATCAATCGCTGTTCGTTAGTCTCGCTAAAACTCGAGAACAGCTGGACCGATTTGTCTAATTTTGTTCTCGAATTATTTTTGGAAGATAATAGAAATAAGGTAAAATTGCAAGGAAACTAGGTAAAACGACATTTTAAGTTTTCCCATACAAACAGAACGGGTGAAACGAAGTTCGCCTGGCATCTAGAACTTTCTAATTATTAAAAAAAATTAAAGTGTTAAGATATCTCTTGAAACTTTCTTAATTGTAATATAAATAAATTGTGATTATAGATAATAGTAGAAGACTGCATGTTGACAATAAAAAGATTTATAAAAGAGAACAAGAAAGTGGATTATATATTTGGGGACCTTACTGACATCCCCATTTCGGACTCGGACTGCAGTGAGCTCTGGGAGTTCATGATCGATATTCTACAAGCCTCTTTCAAGATCCTCAAGCCTACTGGAAAATTTATGACTCATGTAAGTCATTTTTAGTTCAAATTAAGGCTAATTAGTAATGACATAGCGTCATTGGTCTAATTTGTTGTCATTTTTATGGCATTAGTGAAATTTGAATACACTTCGTTATAAAATAAATTAGCAAAATAAATATTTGCTTCGATAATTTTTTCAAATCGATTTTTTTATTCAAATCGATTGCTTCTTACTGCGTGGTTTAGTGTTAGGGGCGGCTGAGTGCTAGAGGGGATTAAGGAATAAGCATGGTATTTTTATGTGAAGATAGCGAACATGCGCATGGCTCTCCTGAATGTAAGATACAACTGTGGCCTACATACAACGTAAATCTTTATCTATACGCCGTGTGTAGTGTCGGTATTATTTGGCCGAAGTGTAGGGCCTATTTTGCAAATCTACTTGCTATCCTACCATCCGGGCTGCAACATTGTCATCATGGAATAAGTAAAGCAGTCTATTCCTACCCTAAGAAAGTTTGTGTCCGTCTAGTGGTCTTATTGGTTGGTCTTAGCGGACCCGTTTAACCTATGCTATTCGCTTCTTACGGGCTGACACTCAAAGAGGAAGATGGTTAATTTTACACAGTACTTTTCGAGAATTCCATCAAGTTCACCGCATCTTGATCTCAATTTTTAAATGGCAGGACATCATGGAAGATGGAAACAAAAAGATACTTCAGCCAGTGCTCTTAATTTTGCCACATCAAAAAGCCTGAGCTTGTCAACATACTGTAGTAGTGTGGCTATGATTATAAGTTCCTTATCATAGGAACACATTGTTTTTGTACTCTATAAAAATATATTGTTAGTTTTATGAATATAATGTAAATCAAAACTCGACATTGCATTTTTTACTATTTATCAAATGTTTATTTGAAACTGGTGCATAAAAGGCTTTCATGTAAGTAAAAAGAGACACGACCTGCAAATACTACTTTTATTTTTAATTTTTCAATTTCCTGTCTTTTCTGGTTGTATGGCAGAAATTGCTTTATGCTATAAGACCACCATTCGTTATTTATTATCTTGTATGTTTGTGTTCATATTATACAATTCAGAATTAATAAATACTAAAGACGCCTAAAACGGGCCTGATTATCCTAACTTGAATTAAGATTGAACGGTTGTAAAGTATTTATATGTATATTTATGAAAAGGTATATAAAAGACTATAAACATAATCGCTCAAAAAATATAGGCCAGTTCAACGAATTTCATTTTAAATCCATCAATGTTAACAAATCTTCCAGGGAAATGGTGCTACATCCCCTGAGTCCTTAGAAATGTACGAGCAGGTCCTAGTCAAAATGAAGCCTGCAGTAACGTTCAACAAGACGAAGGCATTTGTACCCTCGTTTCTGGAAGATTGGATCTTTTACCAAATAGCATTCAAGAACGAGGGTGCTTAACAACCCACTACCAAAGTCACACAACGTTGTTCCTTGAGAATGTTAAATGTGCTAAGTCATAAGTTCAAAGTATTATTTGTAAGGTGACCATAAATTGCAAAGCCGACAGCAAATGCTGAATAAATTGACCAAAGAAAATATAACCAATAGTTTATTAATTTGACCAATACAATAGTAAATTGTCCAATACAAAAATAATTGATGTAAATTGACCAACACAGAAACCGACCAATCAATATTTTAAATAGGTTCTTCGTTTATGGATTTTGAAAATTGAATATCAAAATTTTTTTATAATTGCAGCAGATTAATTTGACATAACTAATGTTGTATAAACTAATGTAATATAAATTTTAAAGAAAAAAAAATTCGCCCAGACTGGATTTGAACCTGTAACCTTTCGTCTCAAGCCGACGAATGCTCTAACCAACTGAGCTACTGAAAATTCAAGTCCCGTGGTGAAATTTTTAATTCCTTTCTTACCCGTTAACGCGGGTAGTTATGTCGTATAGATGCACAGTTCTAAATATCTACTAAATGAGTTTCTCATCACAGATGAAATTCACATTTATAATGACCAGAACTTTCGTTTCTCTCAAGGTATTTTTATTTTAGCCCTGTGCTTGGGTTAAATTTCTATATTTTTTTTCTTTCTTTAAATACCTTACTATTATACCTTAACTAATTTAAATTACTAGTTTAAAAAAGTTTAAAAATATGAGGCCAAATAAAGATCTTTAAAACAGTTCCTTATACATTTACAAACTCCTAGTACTGTTAATAGTTTAACACAAATAAGTCATGATTAACTATAACTGAGTGACTGAGACATTGCGATGTTTGAAATGGTTGCATTATTTTATGGAAATATTTATAAAGCAATACAAGTATTAAATTATTACAAAATAAGTGGTATCCTTAGAATGTTTCCCATCTGAGAGGAGTGATGTTCTTTCTTAACATCACTTTGCTTAATCGCAGCCTAAGGATTTTCACTATGCAGTTTACGTAGATTCAGGCAACTTGCCCCTTAAAGAATCTGAAGTCAAAATCAGTTGGAAACACCATCGTAAATCGTAGTAATAATAATTCAGTTGCGCTCAGCGCAATATGAGTTTTATTATCTACAATTTAAGATTAAAATTTACTTGCGTTTTGTGCGCAGTGCGTCTTCTGTACGTAGTAGTGTTACTTATTCTATGACAACTGTTGCGCTCCATACAAAAATCTGTGACTATGTAAAGTGTTAGCTATATAATTGATCTGTAAATTACATAGTCATTAAATAACCTAATTTAAAACAACACAATTCATAGAGATTTCGATTATGTAGAGTTCAAACTCTACTTCTACTATTATGTGACAGAAGTCGAGTTTGAGTATGCTGTCGTCTTTGCAATTATCATTATAGTTAAGTTTAATCCAGTATTTTTTTTAGTATATATATTTATTAATGTAAGATATCACAAGTAGATTGTTGGCCTTTAAGTATTTACAAGTTATCGACATTGAGCACGTAATATACATTTTATTGTTGATTTGTTATTGGTTGTTTTCACAAATGCTTGAGTATCACACGAACTAAAAGAGGATTTAAGACCTCACCTCCGGCAAAGTAAGTATTATATTTATATAAAATATAGATTGACTAATTTTAATACACTTTTTCTCTCACGAAGTAGAAAAAATATGATAAGTAGTTTTTCCGTAAAATATATTAACAGTAGATGATTTACAAAAAAGTTTAAAGTTTTGTGAAGTAAATAACATTAACCAACTATATTAGGTTAAAAAATATGCCAGTAAAGGTAAAATAAAAATTTAATCCTTGAACTATAAAAAAAAATTGAACGCATGACTCCAAAACAACAGTCTTTAATTTTTTTTTAATTTTTGTATATCTTTACCATTTTTATACTCTACTTCCATTCGGACGATTATTTGTAGAATTTATTTGTGGGTAGATACAATTTATAAGTAACTCATGCTTTTCCATGATATTGATATTAAAACTTCTAAAAATATTTGAATGTCTGTTCGTTAAACTCATTGTTTCGAAATTTTGTACAAATCGTGTGACACGAAAGAGTACCCTAAACTGGCGACACAGGTATCTTATGTAATTTTTGTCCCTTAAACTTAACCTAAGGTCAGTAAAACTGCAAAAATCGACTTTATTTTCATCACCAAATTGTACCTAATTATTTTAATAGATTCGAATTTGGAATCTTAAGTAATTATAGCCATATTTTTTCATAATAACGACAGAAATCGATAGTATTATATCTTAACTGCAATTATTTGGATTATTTGATATCTTAAGACTTAGAAAGAGAGGTCCAGTACATTAGAGTGAGTAAGCAATATTTGAAAATGGCATCAGGTCTTTGTATCTTCCAGTAGTAGTATAACTTCATGTTTCAGAATTACGTTTGTTAAAATATTTAGGCTGAGTGCATACTATAGTCAACAATTTTAAGACAGACGAACAATTTTAAGATTAAGACAGATTTTTAAAAATTACGAACAAAACGTCTCGTAGATTTAATTATTTAATACCCACAAAAACTGCACGGTGACAAGTGTGACTAAGGATTGTCGGTTTCCCTTTTGTATGTATGCCGGCGCGCATATCGGTGACAAAAAGGTCTATCGTTTGTCTTAAAACTGTCATAACTACAATGTGCTCTCAGCTTTACTATCTGCCGTCGCCATGGCATTTGGTAAACAGTACAAATATGAATCTGAGTTATTTCTAAATTGTATGTAATATAGGTATATTTTCGAAGAAGACCATGCCTCATGGTCAACAAAACCAAGGACACAAACATAATTTCAGCAAACATGGAGTACTTGCCCTTACTATGTCAGTTAACGAACAGTATTTAATTAAGATCACATTCGCTTTGTGATTAGTTTGTAGACTAGCAGCTTTATTAGTTTAGTACCAAGATTTGTTAATGTTTTCTTGTGTTTTAAATAAATGAGTTCAAAATTTTGTTATTCTTTTCAAAACTACACCCTGTCTTAGAGGTAGGTTGGGACGCGTTAGAATTCACAAGAATTTATTTATTGCACAAAATTTGGCTTCACCAAAAAATAAATGTTCCGTCATATCCTTTTTATAAACATATGGAAAATCCCCACAAATACTCGCTGCTGTCGGAGGGAGCAGCGAGCTATCTAGGACTTGCATCGTCTAAAAAACGTTGACCTATGACCAGTATATTTTTTCACATCATCATGCTAATTGGAATCAGATTTGTGTCACTTCGTACTCATGTAGGGTTACTCTTGAATTTCGATATCATGCGAATTGGAAATTGAAATCGTTTATGTCTTTTTGGGTACAGTAACATCCCTTTCGCTACCCCGTTTTACGCGAATTCGGAGATACGCGGTTTTTCATTTTGATTGCTGCGCGCATCGGCTCTCTCAGTGTTCAATTTGCGACAGGTTTAAGCGTGGAATTGTTATACGGCCAATGTTAATAATGTATCTCAATCTAATGGATTTCAAGCAATCTAGATAGCTGCGTATCCGGCGGCCTATCCCATGCCTAATTGCCATATTTATCCTGTTCACAGATATGTTATTGGCAAGCGATAACATAAAAATGGATCAAAATATCAATCTTGGACAGCAAGTTTTGGATTAGGATTGATTATTAATATTGGCCGTTAGTGCATATAGTGAATAGTTTTGTTACACTGCGTTTTATTTATAATCTCTTAATTATGTCGTCGAAAAAGATGAGTCAATAAACTTACTGGTATGCTACGAGGAACTTTTACGTGAAAATGAGAAAAATTTAACTCTTCAGGCAACAAGAAAGTATAAGAATATATGAAGCTTGAACTTCAGTTTAGGTAACTTTATTCATAACAATGTAATTTTCTTTTATTATCCAATACTTGATTAAACATTTTTCTTCTAAATTATTGTTTTCTTTAAACTCTACTCCCGATTAAACAAACTTTATATGCAAAGTTTAACCCCGACTTACGCGAATTCGACTTATACGGCAATCGCTCGAACCCACGTGTAAGTCCGGGGTATTACTGTGCTTTTGAACACAGTACCTACTAGCGGATTATTAACATTTTGTTACAAATAAATTTAACGAGTCCGATAAAATAGTTTATTGTACTAGGTACATGTTAGTAATCCCCCAGTATTGTATTCAAGATTACCTACCTAATATGACATACTCGATTCCAATTTCTAATATTGAATGAATCGAGCTTCAAGAGTAACCTTTACCAGCAATCTTAATAACTCGGTAGTATTGAGTTGAAAAGTAAAAAAATACTCATATTTTATTCCAATTTGCATGAAATCAAGATTCAGGAGTAATCCTATACTAGTCCTCTGCCAATATTCGAAAATGAGCTGGAGCCCGTAAAGGACATATTGTCGTGTATGCTTTTCAACCATCTAAACAAATATAAGCATACCTTCATAGATAACATTGTTTCTGACCAATACTGCAAAGTCGTTTTCGTCGTCGTTGTCAAGACAAGGGTTTTCACTATTTTACTGCATTTAAAATTTAAATGATCAAAGTAGCATTGCGATACGTAATTTTCCTCGTGTAGGTCCGGGCTCCTTTGTAGAATAGACCATGTACCATCTTGTGCCAGGCAGCTCGTAAAAGGCGAGCATAGGCTTACCGTCACTAACGCCGTGACATCTGACTAGGTGCTAGAGTCTCGCTAAGAGTATAATAATCACTACGTGGAGTCTCGCAGCAACTTGCCCGGATTAGTACCACCGCCTTACCTATTCCTGCCACCATAACGTCAGTGCTTGCCGTTGACGTGTTCCGGTTCGATGGATAAGGTAGCCGGTAAACTTACCTACTTTCACTCTAGTCCTAACATCCCTGCCTCAGGCTGCCAACACACCATTACCGCTTTTGTTGTCTAGGCGGCGTCAATTTTTACCACCAGGAAATCCATCTGCTTGTTTGCCTTCCAATATCATAAAAAATAACAATGGTTGTTATTTGTATAATTCAAACAATAAATAATTTATAAATATAGTTTATTTATATACAAATAAGCTTAACATAATCCTATTTAAACTTCAGGAGCAACATTCACAAAACTGAAAATGTATAAAACTAGCACAAAACTGGACGAATTGCACAACGTAGATACAAGACAGAATGTATTAGGTAGGTAATTTAAAATACATTTTTTATGATTTCGAAGTCTGAAAGGTGAAAATGTTTTGTACATTTGCTCCGACAAGCTTAAACTCAGAAAATCAAATATAATTCTGTTATAATAATTAATTATATACAAATTACAAAATATTCTATTTCCAGGCTTATTTAAAATGAACAAATTTTAAACAAATATATTTTTAAATAAAGAAAATATCAAATAAGATGGATTTGACCTAGCAATCACCGAACTATATGCATTTTATTACATTCCTGGTGCCACCTTTTCATACCCATACGTCGAAATTATTGCAATATGTTCACGACTACTTCCACTAGGAATAAACTTGTATTTTCTTTAATAGACTGAAACTTCTATCACAAGTAATCGGTACGTTTTTTATAAAAATGCTTAAACAATAGACTAGTAACTATAATTAAAAATGTCGAATTTAATAAATTCATGAATTAAGCAAAACATAACCAGGGTTTGGTATTATAAATTTCTTTACTTAACATACAAAGTAATAATTATAAATACATAAGAGCAGTTTTGCAAGGATTGTGACACTTGGTACTCAATATTCTGCCTAAATGTAGGGGACTTGGCTTGAAGATATATGAGATACGTACCTACGCCTTGATAATCTTAAAAACATTTTGCTTTACGGATATCCAAATATGATTTAACATAGATATGTCAAAAATTAAAGAGATTCAGTTTTAAATCACCGTGAATGACTATTGAATTTTATTCCCGAAACAAAAAAAATAAAAATTGTGGGAAAATTTATAGATTCGACCCACATACAGTATAATACCATCGTAATCTCTTTAGTTATATAATAGCCAACAATCAATTTAAACTAACCAATTGATTTCAAAACCTATTAAAGATAAAAGGTATCAGTACCCAAGCTAGAAGTGTTTTAGTTTCAAATAATTAACAAAAATATCTTAGCTTCAAAACGCTTGTAGGCCTATCCCTAAATGCAGATAGATTGTTGAATTGGCCATTATGCGTTGCATATGTCACATGTATAATTATTTCTGTCAAATTAGTAAACTTACTCTTTATTGTTGTTTTTGCGTTAAATTAATTATTCTTAGTCAGTGTAACCAGTTGATAAATCACTGTGAGGTAGCTAGTCCAGAATAGGTACCACCGCCTTAGCTATTTCTCTCGTCACAATGCTTGACATTATCATGTTCCGTGCCAAAAGGCTAGGTGGTCCATTTACATGTGGATTATTACCTAAGATCCAGTAACTAGATAGCGACTTACGAGTAACATCTTAATTGTCTATAGGAGACAGCTATATTTTACCATCAACAGTTTTTTAATTTTTAAAAATCTGAGTTACATAAAAATAACATTATCTCCAGAAATATTGAGTGTATATGTACCATTTCAAATTACTAGATGTATCAGGAGTTTTACTTTCAATATAAATTTTACATGAAATGATCTATCCCCAAAGTAATCAACTACATATTGATGTTGTGGATGTTTTATTAACAATACTTATACATAAAAATGTATACATAAACATCAAATTAGATGTAATAAGCAATAGAAAGATAGATCAAACAAACATCATACAAATACATGTCCCTGTTGGTATGGAAGCCTTAAACAATTAATGGGTTTATGTGTGCACACTTAAACACGCCATAAATTGAGAGAAGATAATAATTATAACATAAATCTTTACTGTTGTATCATGTATGTAGTGTAGTACAAATTTAAAAATCTTGCGAACCACTTCGATAAACTTCACATATCACATATGTGTTTCCGCACTTAAACTAAATGTATACAACATTAACAATGTATTATCATAGTTTAACATTATTCAGCCTGTCTCAATCTGGCCAGTCTCTGAGTGAGTTCGTCTTGCTCTTGTGACACAACAGTTGCTGTTCCAACAGATGTGCTGGGTACACCAGAAGGTAATTCCATGTTGAGTTCCAACCTGCAAAAATATATAAATATAATTAAATAGCGTAGGGATGTGACTACCCCACCACCCACAAATAAATGATTTATTTGCAGAGTATGGTAATTGGTGTTACAATCTACAACATAATTTGGGGAAGAAGTCTAATAAAACACAGCTAGTTTATACAGACTGCAGATTTGCATTTGCAAGAAATTTGCTGTGGAAACTATAATGAGACTGAACTTAAATATAAAAAATATAGAATTATATTAAAAAAACTGCTAAATTATTTTATTTAAACAAAGATTAACAACCAAATGTATTGTACTGAAAGTTCGTTGATCCCTTCAGAATAGTGCAGGCCATTCTTTAACATTCTCAAAATAAAAATGAGTAAAATACTGTTAAAAAACTTCTTTTTCCCAAACATTTGTCATTGTTTTTTTTTCCTTGTAAATTGTAAATGCAAAACTTCATATTTTGTACAGAAAGTCTTAATATATAATATTGAACAGCACTTTACTAATCATTATCTAAAAACGTATACTCTCTGCCAACCCCATCAGATAAAATTAAGATAAGAAAGGAGTTTATATTTCTGGTAACAAGTTATTACTGTTCCCCTAAATTCCACTCCAACTTCAATGAAATTTTTTGATGAATGTATTTTATGTAGAAACTAAAATTAATAAAATTTAGATTAAGAAAAACATTGTGATTTCTTCTTATATTTTTGGTTAATCTTCAATGTTTAGGTACAAATCTTCTATATACATACATATCTTCTATATGTTTATAATATACATAAAGAAGCACATACCCTGCTTCATCAGCCACTTGCTGCAGTAGGTTGTCGACATCACCTTGAGGTACTGTAGTTGTAGTAGTTTGTGACATTGCATTCTCCATATATGATGATTGAACATCCAGATCTTCAAATTGACTCTCAAACTTATCCATCAATGTAGATATTTTCTCTAAGTTCATAGATTTCATAGCAGCATCCATTGCTTTTACCACTCCAGCCATGGAATTTGTAACCTAGTGTAATTAAACAGTCAGATATGTTTGCTATAACCTCCTTCATGGAATCCTTTAAAAAGTGTAAATAGATTGCATTTACAGAATTAAGTATTAAAAAATAGGTGTTTTCGTGCCATCGTGAAAGATGGACATATTTTATTCCTAATTAATGAACTTCGTGTTAATTATGAGTAAAATTGGTTAATTTAGGTGATAATTAGTTCAAGTGCACAGGCGAAAATTATGAAGAAATTAGTGTACTGTTTATTTCCTTGTTGCTGCCAGATCTCACAAAATGAGCTTGAGTAAAGTGGCCACCACTTTAAGAACTGTCAAGACCCTGATATGACTTTGTACATAGTGACTGATGACTGTTTATAAGAATTAATTATTACGGATGATATGGCAGTATGGCCTAAAGGTCTTAGCCGGCCCCAGAAAGGGGCAAAAATAACTAACAAACAACAATGAAAAAATTTAGCAAACTGAATATTATGTTATGATGAGTTTTGGCACCATCGTGAATGAAGATGGTCGTATTTTTTCATAATTATTGAATATCGTGTTGATATTGAGGGAATTTAGTTAATTTAGGTGGGAATTGGTTTAGTTTTGTTCAGTAAACGTGCACAAATGAAATAATCATGAAGAAATTGGTGTATTGTGAATTTCACAAAATGAGCTTGAGTAAAGTGGCCACCACTTTAAGAACTGTCAAGACCCTGACATGACTTTGTACATAGTGACTGAAGACTGTTTATAAGAATTAATTATTACGGAAGACGTGGCAGCATAGCCTAAAGGTCTTAGCCGGCCCCAGAAAGAGGCACATTAACTTAAAAAAAAATGAAAAAAGTTAGCAAACTGAATATTATGCTATGATGAGTTTTGGTGCCATCGTGAATGAAGATGGTCGTATTTTTTTCGTAATTATTAAATTTAATGTAAATAATGAGTAAATTAGTTAATTAAGGTGGGAATTAGTTTTAGTTTAAAAACCTCTTTACTCAAGACCAAGACATGACTTTGTAAATAGTGACTAATGACTGAAATGAAGACTTAATTAATACCAAAGACATGGCAGAATGGCCTAAAAGTTCTCGTAACCGGTCCCAGAAAGGGGCAAATTAATTACTAACTAACTTATGCTATGATGAAAAGTGACTCATTATGGTTTTCACTGAAAAGGCATCAACTAAAAATAATCAAAATTTTAAATATACAGGGAGAATAAATTTTACAATCTTTTGAAAATTCAACAGTCAAACTAAATTTTGTCCTTGATTTTGGATAAAGTTTAGGTTGATAATAAAATCTTAAAAATTACTCCTAATTATTGAATTTCAGATGGTTGAATTTTTGTTTTTTAATAATATGCATTAAAAACTATAATAAAATCTACCTTTCTCGTTGTTAATGCAGTCTGCACTCTACTTGAAACGGCATCTACTCTGGCAGACATGCGGAGATAATTAAGTGCTTGATTTTTCTGTCTTATTGCATTTTCTGCATGTATTCGTGCTCCTTCCATATTACCTTTTTGAATTGCCTTTTTTGCCTTTTCTTTTTCTAACTTTTCCTCTTTTTCACATTTTTTTGAATTACGTTCTAACTCCTTCACCGCAAATTTTAAATTAAATAGATGTTCTGGATATTGACACTAAGGATTATATTCACTTGGATGAACAAACTTAAATTTTACATAATTACTATAGAAATATATTTTAATCACATTAATTTATTAATGTTTATTGTCATTTTTCAAATAGCAAGTACTAATATTAGTTAGGAAGTATTAGGTCCTGGTTTACCACTATCTTGCTCATCATAACTACAATATAATAGTTCCCACTATCTAGCCTTACAGTAAGTAATTTAATATTAAAGCATTATCATTAAATACATACCTGAACTTATAACAAATTTTTAAAAAGGATACTTTCCATTGCAGATGATGACATTTCGTTCCCCAGTTTGACGGCTTTTTAGAACTCTTGTAAAATTGAATAATAGGCTTCTGGCCGGAATTGTTTAGTAAGCAAAAACTAAGATAATCAAAGAAATTATTTGAGTAAAGTAGTATGAATTATGATTGCTGATGACTCACAATACAAAGCAAAATATCTAAAACATCAAAACATGACAGTGGATGACTACTGCCAATGTCAAAATTGATAATTAGACATTTTAACAGATGATTATGACAACCATACTACCTACAGTAGTATAGAAATAATTTTGTAGCACAGAACACTATAACTCCTAGTGGAGTAAAAACACTACAACGTAATTCTTCGAGTTTTTTTTAATAAAAGCAATAAATATTTAGTAGGTACTTTATAAATTAATATCAGACATTCTAAAAATATTACATCACTGTCAAATATACTTTATATAGAGCAAGTCCCGTGGTGAAATTTTTAATTCCTTTCTTACCCGTTCTAGAGACGAAAGATTACAGTTTATGATCCTGTCTGGGGCGAATTATTTTTTTTCTTTAACAATTTATAGAAATTTAACCCAAGCACAGGGCAAGTGCTGAAATAAAAATACGGCAACAAACATAAACTTAATTTTACTCCTACCTTATTTCATATTTATTAATAAGACTGCACATGAAACATTATTACAGTACAACCAACTCATCTGATTATACAACTTGTTATTATTTCCCTAATCCTCTAACACCCTCAATCACGACATTAAACTTTACACTGCTGATGCTGTTTACTAAACAGATATGTTAGTTTCGTTGTATGATATCATATGGCAAATTCTGCAGCCTTTACTAATACTTTGAACTCAATAGATCGGCGTAAGTGGATATTCCCAGCATAATAAAAACAAATTCCTGGGCCTTGGCCAGCGTCGTAGGGTTGCCAGTCTTTCGATTTTCTGCATAGTGCACTTAGGTAAATATTTACCGAGGAACTACAAAATTTGATTCTTTTTGCTCCGTTTCTTAACCGATAATCGAGTCGCAGGTATAGTATCACTAACGAAAAAGTTTACTTCTATTTTTATTATTTGAACGGCTAAGGAATCTAATTATCTGCCTAAAAAACTATTTCTGAAGCATTACTACTTCAGCATCTTCAAAGAAAGTTAGTATAATTCCACTTTCAACCCTTAATTTACTTTTCATAAAAGGTTAGGTAAGGATCGTTATGCTAAGCTATTAGTAATTACAATCTGGTTATTATAAGTTCTTTTGACTTGAATACGTATTTTTTATTTTTTGTCTCTAATAAAAAAAGTTCAAATATTTAATCTTTTCATCTCCTTTTAAAACTGGTGAATAGCAAAAGGGTTCAATAATTCATTAAATGAGGACTGTTGCAAATTAAATAATCATTTTATATAATTCGTAACAGTCTCGCTTACAATTAACAGTTATTTTTGTTCATTATACAACCATGCCCAATTTCGTCTCATTTCTTCATAGATTTAGGATCTTTATAAAATGTTTTGTACTCTTTTTTTGTTGATTAATGTGACATTAATTTCAATTAGCTGTTAATTTTGATAATTTTCTCTTCTCTTTCTTTCTTTACAAGTGTTCGGTTTTCGTATTTCGCATGAATACCTACCTACTTTTAACAAATAATCTATAAAGGTATCCGAGCTAGTACATAATAGTATTATGTTGGTACCATTGAAAAAAATAAACTGTCAAAACAAAAAAAAAACAAACTATTGTAATGTCAACCAAGGCCGAACACGAACGGAATTCGGATTTGGAAGGGAGTGAATAAAGTTGTCTAAAAATCCGAAAAATTCATAAAAATCCATTTTGATTGCTAAAGACATTTTACATATTTGAAATTTTAGTGTTATTTTATATTACGTTTAAATATTATTTTACAAATTCACTAGTTCCGTAAAGATAAAATTAATCTGAGGTATTCAGTAGGGGACGTTCGCTGGGCGTAAAAAGAAAATGGCGTGTGCAACTCTCAAAAGAAATTTGGATTGGGAATCCATGTCCCAAATGCCTGCTAAGAGACGAAGATGTGTACCATTTGGTTCAAGTCCAAGTACCAGCCCAGGTTTAAAAGTGCCTGAAACCAAAAGTTCTGTTTTTGGGGAGACCGTTAGTGCACCTGCAAAACTGACCCCAGGTTTGTTTATTTTTAAACAGTTTGTTTTTCCCATATTTAGTAATCGATAAATATAACTTATTTAGTCATTATAAACCTGCTGTAGTGTTTTTCGTTTCATTTGTAAACAGCTGAATCATTTGTCATTGTTTTTATTGTCATGTTAATTAATTTCGTTTTATAAAAAGCGAGATGGAAGATATAACTTAAATTGATAGAACTTGCTTTTAACTTTTTGCTTATGGTTGCTCTTACGACGTTTCTTTATAAACGAATAAATCTAAAGACAAAAAGTAGCTAGCAAATTAAAAGTATATTATTTCAAATATCAAAAGTTCTTTGTTTTTAATTGTTTGTAATTTGGAAATTACTTGGTATGGTCACGTTTATTTTAATAGATCACACGTTTTAATATTCTATTTTGTGTACTAAGCATTTTAATTTGGTACAAATTAATGCAAACATGTGCATAAAGTTGTTTACTTCAGCAGATTTAACAACAAAGAAATGAGAATGTCAATTATTAATTAAACAAATACTTATGATGAAATTTAATGTAATAAATGAAATTTTAAAATATATGTTGTGAAATAATCATGGATGATATTAGAAAACATAATAATTTATTGATTTTGCTTATGTATATTTAAATAAACCAAGTTGGTTTCAATAATATTATTTTGACACCAACCCCATAGTGATTAAGTTAAATTGTCATGTTTGTTACAATGGTTGGATTTCACAATATAGCTATAGTCTCCTATGTGAAGCACCAATCAGCCAATTATAGATTTCTGAAATAAAATGACATCTTTTTTATAAATTTTGTTACATTTACAACTGTACAGTATGTGGATGTCTAGTATATCAAGTATTTATTTATTGTAAAGGGCAAATCTTGCTCATGACCGAGCAAAGCAAGTAAGTAAGAAGGTGGGGCATGGGTTTTTTCAAGGTTAACAATGTAGATGATGTAAACCATTAACAAAACTTATAAAATTGATTTAAATACAGTAAAGTGGTAAGAAAATTTCAGTTCTAATTTAAAATGATAAATTGGCAATAAAGTCTCACATCTTTACAGAACCAATGTCTATTCTTTGGATCTATTAATCAAGAAGTATATCTACTGTTTGATAAGTCTAATCCTACGATTTATGTAGCTATTTACAGATGAAATGTGGGTTAAGTTTGAGTATGTGAATTGCCTTTAGAAGTGGAAATGGAATGAAGATTGTTTTTTTGTCTTCAAAAATCAGTTTTGATTAGACCATTAATCTTATTCTATCTTAATTTCTGTTAGTTAACATCTTCTATTGATCAATCTTTATTGTATGGTACATTATGTAACTGTTAGTGACATAGTGTATATATGACAATTTGATAAGCTACTTATTAGATAGACAAGGTGTGTAACAAACAAAAAAAAGACAGAAAAGTCCCCAGACCCTAGCTTGGTCTGAGTTGCGCTGAATACTAAATATAGATAGTAAAAAAAAATTGTTTTGTTTTATGTAAAGACATTTAAAATTAATAAACTCAATTTTAAGCACCTACAGTATTAATAAATAAGGACTAAAGTATTCCAAGGTTCAATCTGGTATTATAGCTTTTGTTTCACTGTGATACAGACTATAATTTCAACTTTACTCTTATTCTAGTCTAAGTTTATTAATTAGAGACAGCTAAATATTTTCATCATGAACAAAATAGTTATTTTTAGAAAAGCTTTTTCAAATTTGTAGTATACAAATTTACTTAGCTGTTTTTTAATGAAGGCAATTAAATTTATTATGTAACTAATTTTTTGCCCTTCTGTCTTATTTCTTTGAGTTTTATATTTAAAAAGCACTGATTGTCATTCACTAAAAATATGGTGTAAATATGTTGCCAGAACACATTGCACAGAAAGTGTTTGAAGAGATAAAGCGCCTCCAACGTCGACGGCAACTGCGGCTGGCTGGTGTGCCATGCTCATCCTCCAGTGGCAGCGAGGGCGACTGCTCCCCGCCACGGCACTCCAATGTCGCCGCCAGGAAAGTACACCACCGTGCACTCTTCACATATAAACAGGTACTACATGTCACATGTTTTGTTTATTTTTATGACAACTCACTTGTCAAGGTCAGTTATTTTCATTATTCATCACACTCAAGCAAATTTGGCATCTGAACTATTTAATGTATTATTTAAAATTATGCATATGCACATATCTTCACTCTTAAGTCCTTCACAAAAATAATGCCAAGATTATCGAAGAGTATGTTATTAAAAAAGACAATGGAAGACAATATTTACCTAATTTAATATGAAGTGACTGAACTAAGTATTAAGACTAAAACTAATTATTGTTATGGAGTTAACTGCACCTGTCTTATGCACCTTTGCCACAAATCCTAGACTATTAAGGATGTCTTATCTGTAAATTTAAATATAATTAATCGGCTTTATATGCTGACTTAGGTTCGTCTGATCTGTGAGCGCATGCTGAGTGAGCAAGAGGCGGCGCTCCGTGCGGAATACGACGCGGCACTTAGCACCAAGCTTGCCGAGCAATATGAGGCTTTTGTTCGCTTCAACATTGACCAGGTATTTTTTTCTGTATTGAGACATCAAACAACTATGTATAAAGTTACCAGTACTATCATAGTATCTTCAGCAAAAGAAGAATGACTTTTTTTTTATCATTAGACTAAACACTAATAAAACTCACAATTTAGTGGCAGAAGCAATCATATTGTAGGTTGATATTAATTTAGCTTAATAACTAAATTTTTACAGGTGCAACGTCGACCACCACCAACTACCTGCATGCCTTATGGTATGGACACAGAGAGTCACATGCATCAGGACATCGCACCCAGCTGTAAGTATATTTTACTTCTTGTTAAGACTTTCTCTCTGCTTGGTATAGCAGTTAATTGTTGGACTTGACTCCACAGGGTCTCAGGTTCGATCACTGGGTTGGACAAGAAAAAGAAAATGTATTTTTTCAATTTTCTTATAAAAAAACAATGTTGCTTGGGATAGGATTTGTGTCTGGTTGGCGCTAGGTTGGAAACCTGTCACTAAGTCTTCTGGTTATACCTCTGCCCGCTGATTTGGGATATGGGTGCAAAGATTAGAATATATGTCAGGTTCAGGCAACATACTTTTTAGATATGAATAAAGCACTATGTGCGGATATTAGACAGATTCCCCTTTGGCATTATTAATTATCACAACTTTTTTAAACTTTTATTCTTTACTCTTCCTAATTTTACAGGCAAATCAACTCTGTTAAATTTTTTATTCAACATTTATGGCTATATTAGTTTGTTATGACCATGGCTTATCTGTTTTTTTTCTTGCATTATCGTTTCCTTTTGTTATAGTTAAATTCGAATTTGTGTATGATCCTAGATTTTTGGACACCAAACAAAGCAGATATTTCCTCAATCTATTAAAATTTAATAATTTTGTTTCAGATCTGTCGTAATAGCAAAACACTTCAATGAAGACATGAGTATATCAAGACAAACATATTTTGGTATATGTGAATAAGTATAGGCAGGAGTATATAGGATGTCCTAATGATACAATATGTACATTGTGATTGGTTGTGGGCCTTTGCTGTGTTTCGGCCGAATTTATAGGGCAGTATTATGTACAAACCATTTTTCATTTTATACATTTTTACATTGACAGGGATATTCACATTAAGTGCAGTTTCAACTTTGTATAAACGGAAACGCTTAATTTTTTATAAGAGTTATTGTGAAAATTTGTGTGAACAAAGCATGAAAATGTATGAAAGGTTGTGTTAGTAGTTTTTGCTTTTAACAATGATGATGTTAAATTATATTTGGTAATTTTCAAAAACTACTTGTTTTTAAATTACATGTCAGAAATTATCTAATGTGTAAATCTATATTTTGATTGTGATTAATTTGTAAATACAGCCTTATAGTCGAGGTCTAGTTTTCACAAATTTTTAAAATACATGTAGTTTATAAAAAAAAAATATTATGAGCTTTTATAAGGGTTCACACAAGAAATATTTTAGATACAAATCTGAGTCAAAACGGATAGTTGTATTTCGTACACTGTACGGATACTTGTATTCATAAATTAGTCTAATAACTGTTTGTAATGTGAACTCCTCCACTATGTGTTTCTCTATATGCATATATACACAGCCGAGTCCCACTGAATGTTCATGCCACATAAATTAGCTTATAATGCTTTAGTTAAGATTTGCTGCATAATTGTGTTCATAGACTGAGAAACCACCAAGATCGGCCTCTTGCCACGGCTGAGTTTGGACTTTGTTTTACATGACCGATGTGATAATATTTTCAAAAATTCATGAAACCTATAGTTAGTTGTAGTGTATCTAACGGATAAAATAAATTCACACAGAGTGCCTGTTAAAATCATTCTTCATTGCAATATAGCCATTAATCTGTTTTTTCTTTTGTATTTTTAGTATCAAATATAGTTTTTAGTTAGTATATTTTATTTTATTTTGTCTTTAGTTTTGTTTATATATTTGTGAAGTGCCTTGTGAACAATGCACTTTACTTTTAAATAATTTAGCTATCATGCAATTATTGTTTATGAGGCACTTTAGGGTTGTTGCTTATTTCAATGTAGCTGGTATTGTAACAATTATAATCTATGGCTAACTTTTTATAATAAAAGTATTATATATGACCTAACATAAATTATTTGAATGCAAGTTATATGCACATTTAAATTTTAGTTTTCTTCTTCTCTGTTCCCATTAACAATTTATTTATTTCAACGTTTTACAATTTATGTATTGAAAATTAGAAAAGATTGTCTTCGTTGAAAGATTTTTAGTAGCGGACCTTCTTTCTTCATTTTAATTACAACTTTTTTCCTGCATTGATATGAAAAACCGAAGATGCATATTCAACGCACCACGTTTCGTGAAATTGTATGGTTATCTGTAGACACTCACAGATTATATACCTATAAAAAAAAAAGAAAAAAAATGTCAAGAGATTTAGGAGTTTTGGCGCCACCGAGAGAAAAGAAGGTTGAAGCTTTTTCGAGTCCGCTGTCACAGTTATTGCTATAAACACCTATTTTTGTTACTAGTTTATAAGTAGCTTTCTATTTCGGTCTTTACCATTACTAAAGAGTATTGGTCAAATTAATGGGTGTTGGTTATATAGGTGTTACAATTACGTCCTGGGTTGACAGGACTCAATTGTAAAAGTGGTTCGCCTAGTTTTACCAATTGTAAACAATTACAAAAATTCTACGTGTTTTCGACAAAACTTGACATTGGCGGAATTATTGTGCACAGCTGAGTAGAAGCCAACTAACTAAACAAAATTTGAATTAAATTTTTTTCATAATTATCGAATTTCGTGTTTATATTAAGTAAATTTAGTCAATTTTGGTGGCATTTTGTCAATTTTGTTCAGTGACGAAATAATCATGAAGAAATTAGCGTATTTCCTCGTTGCCGCCAAACCTCACTATATGAGCTGGAGTAATGTGGTTATCGCTTTACCCAAGACCCTGACGTGACAAAACCTAAAGAAAGAAGAAGAAAATTAGTGATATGCCAGAGCTTGGTGTTGGCATAATGTTAAAATAATATTCAGTAACCAAAGAACACGGATGATGACTAAGGGATATTATCGATAATTTTTAAAGCTACTAATAAATGACTTGAGTTTTGTTCGTGAGTGCATCTTGGACTTGTTATATCAATGTTTTCCTTTTAGATATTTACTGACTATTAGTGTAATTTGACATGATTGGTTATTACGTTTTACTTGGTTTATTTCTTTTCTGCAAATATGCTTCAACTGATTTTTGTTTTTTCCAATTTTTTTTTGGTGATAATTTATATGAAGATGTTTTGTTACCATAAACAATGTTCAATATTTTATTATACTAAAGCCCGGATCCTATAATCAACGAACCGTAATCCGTTAGTATAACCATTAGTAGTTTGCCTAAAAGTGACGAAGCTTTGCTTATATTCACGCAAAATGTTGAGTTAACAGTCGATAACGAACGACCGTGGTTAGCTGTTTTGCTATTCGTACTAAAAGCTGCCATTCGTAAACAACGACTCGTTTCTTGAATATAGGAACCGGGCGTTAATGTGGGACTGTAACTACTAGAAATTGATTAGTTTTGTGCAAAGACTGCTTATAACATCACAGACACTAAACTATTTGAGAATTTAAAATGGACATGGCTTAAGTGAAAAAGTATTGGAACGTATAAAATGTATCATGAACATTGTGTATACAATAAATCATTTCTACCTAAAAAACATCAATTTGTATTTTGTTTAGTTTGTAATATACTCTGTATTTTACTTAGTGAATACAATATCTATACTTTATAAGTGTTTAAAAAAGCAATTTACATAGTGCTATAAGGATTATTGTATCAGATCATTTGAATTTTTCGCACTGTTCTTACTATTGACTACTTTCTTAACATCATTAGATATAGTAAATAATTAAAATGTCTGATTCGAGATTACTGACTTTTTAAGGAAAGTGTTCGACGAAAGTTTCCAAACTTTTAATTATAATAAAGTTTCTATCGAGAATTGGTGGATTTCGTAATTATGTGTTTATTTGAGTAAAAATGGTTTTTTCGGATAAATTCAATCCGGAAAACATGTGCCAACTGTATAAATTCTTAATTATAAAATTTATAGTTTGGCCAACTGTTTCAATCTACATGTAGCACTTAATTGTTAGTTGACATGTACGTAGACAATTAGTCGAAGCATACGGCGTATTTGTATAGGGGACATTCATTGATATAAGTATATTCGTGGAATAAACTGTCACCATGCTACATATCTAAATATATATGTATTTCATTATGAGATAATAAGCAACAACCATCCTTACGACGACGGTCGCATGTATAAGACCGTATCGTGTACTATTCTTGCTAAATTATTATAAATAAATATACTAAATACAGATATTACTCATTGGGAGCTATTTGTTAATTTATCGTAGATAAAAGGCTTATGATGTTAATTAGCTTTACTTATTTTTTAAATTATTTCGTTCTCAGTTTATTTCACATTACTCCTACTAAGCTGAGAATAGCACTTTTTAAGAATTATTGGGCTTTTGTATTAATTTTAGTTATGAAGTTTTATTGAATAAAAACAGGATTGATTTGTTACCAAACATTATTCAATAAAATTAGATTAGGTATTTTTTAAATTGTATTATCAGCTCATTATTAGTAGGTTATTGGCGTTTAAGAACTGAAAATAAACTAGCTAAACACCACTAAATCGGTTTTTTTCTTTTCTGTCACTAATATTTTAGACTAACCCCCTTATCGCCTCTGTGGTCTAGCGGTCCAAGTGTTGGACTTGACTTTGTGAAGTACCGGGTTCGAATCCCGGGTCGGGCAACATAAAGAAAATGTGGTATTTCCAATTTTCTAATAATAAACAATGTTTGTCAGGATTGGATATGTGCCCGGTTGGCGATAGGCTTGCCACCTGTCACATTGAGTGTCTTGGGTACTCTGGTAGGTAGGCAGAGGCATGCCTACCTCTTCGGGGATATGGACTTTAAGATATTAACCCTCTTACTAATACAACTTGCCCGTTGATCTGGTGTGTAACTTTACTTTTGCTAACAAAAAATAAAATTACACCAGCAACGGGTGTGAAAACTTTATTAGTAAGGGGATAATAATATAAGCGCGGTAAAACTGCAAAAAAACCTTATTCAAATTATTTTGTTGGCTTGTCGCGATTTGATAACTCCAAAGAGTGAAGTAAAAAAAAGAAGAGTGCCAGCTCTAACCTAAAATCGTCAAGTATGGAAAGTGAAAAAAAGTAAATGTGTGCTAAATTTTCTAATAAAAATTATAACCGGGATGTGATATATGCCCCGTTGGTGATACGCTTGCCACCTATTACTTACAGCTACGTCGACGAACGGCGAGGCGTCTGGTGAGGCGACAATTTGCGCGGCACTGTTTGCAGACCACGGGCAGTCGCGTTCGCCGCCGCGACCAGTAAGGTCCCATAGTGAAATATCTTTTTTATGGTAGGTATTGGAAACTTAGAGACACCAAACGTCGTAATAGTGCGTTGCTAACCTGAGGCCCTGAAGAGGCCTAGAACAAAAGTAAGTTTACCGGCTACATTACCCTTCAAACCGGAACACGTCAACGGCAAGCATCGACGTTATGGTGGCAGGAAAAGGTAAGGCAGTGATACCACTCCGGGCGAGTCGCTGCAAAATTCTACCAATTAGTCAGATGTTACAGTATTAGTGACGGTAAGCCTATGCTCGCCATTTTTGAGCTGCCTGGCATGGTTGGAATAAGAATCGGGGTATTGATGGAGAATTCTACTAGTAGTACGAGGAATACAGAAATCAAAATAAATCCAGAAAAACTTTTCAAATTTACGAGAATGACTATTGAAAATTTTGATTACATTCTTACAATATGCAACCTGAATTGGAAAATAAAGTCTATGCAAATAGAATTTCAAGCGTGAAAATTGTTTTTGACATTATTTACAGCAATAAAAATCTCGATGTTCATTTGTCGCGGCGTAAACACACACAGATTATACCCCTAAACAACTAAACTCATTTAATCGGTGTACTATTCGCCGCGACTGCCGCTCGACTCCGCGGCTTGCTCCTTACCACCTCTTTACTGATCCAAATTACTGATCAAAGAGTAAAGTAACTGTCCATAAAGGATTAACTGTTACTGATTCATACGTTTGTTTTGCTCGCCCCGCCGCGCCGCCAGTCGTCCACGCGATTCGCTCAATACATTTCGCCGGTCGCTTCGCTGGTCGCCGCGGCGCGTGGCATGCTAAGAACATTGCTATACAATTGTTTCAGTCGCCAGACGCGCCGCTAGTCACACCGCGCGAATATTCGCTTTAGCGAACATTAGCGAATTTCCCGTGGGCCGTGGCCAGCTGGCTTTTAGTGTATTTGGTTAGCCGTTGGCGCCCAGAGGAGTGATAATGTATCTCAGTTGTCAACTCAAACTACAAAAGTGTACATCAAATAACGTCATTTGTGTTTGCTATCTTTACTGTATTTCTGACTGTATTACTTATTTATACTGTATTTATGATGATATTAAATTAGAAGAACCAAATATTACATTTGATAAATACAAAGTGACTGATAAAAGGTCTACATAACAAAAAAGCCCCGGGTCCAGATAAAATAACTAATAAAGTTATTAAATACCTCCCCGCCCCCCTCATATGCCTGCTGGTGAGCATCTTCAATGC
>NJDC01007663.1:8909-33804 GCA_002245475.1 Calephelis virginiensis
CCGGTAAACTTACTTTTGCTCGAGGCCTAACATTCCGGCCTCAGGTTGGCAACGCACCATTACCACCTTTGGTGTCTCTAGGCGGCGTGAATTTCTTACCATCAGGAAATTTGTCTGCTTGTTTGCCTTCCTATAACATAAAAAATAATAATAATTATGCGCTTCGGTTTTACACTTTTTATACTTTATACTGTTATTTTTTTGGCTGATTGGCTTATCTAAATTTAAGCAAAATGATTAATTATGTAATAACCACTCTATATGGATTTAACATACATTATGATTTCCATAGCTTGACGAATATAACCGAAGCGTAAATTTTAAATAGTACTACTATACACAACTAAAACCAATCACGAGGTTCGAATTCCATTTCCGACTTCAACAGCCATTTGAAATATGCGCAAAGCTGTTTGTCAGCATTTGGGACTTGACTAAGGTTGATTAGTATTTTTTCTTTTTTTATGATATTGGAAGGCAAACTAGCAGACTGATTTCCTGTTGATTAGAAATTATCGACACCTAGAGACACCAAAGGTGATAATGCTGCGTTGCCAACCTGAGGCAAAAGTAAGTTTACCTTCCGAATCGGAATACGTCATGACGTTATATGGTAGGAATAGGTAAGGCGATGGTACCAATCCTGACCGGATTGGATGCTGGAGTTGCTGCAAAACTAGCCACCTAGTCAGGTGTCACGGTGTTAGTGATGCTAAGCCTATGCTTTCCTTTTGCGAATTGCCTGATAGGAAGGCAGATGGTCTATTCTGCAAAGGAGCCCGGATCAGCACGGGGAAAAATAGTTTGGTAGTATTTTGGTATAGTTATATTTATTAAATCTAATACTATCCGAAACCACGAGGTTCCAAGCATCATGATAACCCTGTCGTTTCTCCCTCTATGCTCTGAGAAACTTTTAGCGTTTATAAAATAACGAAAGTCTATCCCGTCATGGCTTTTTTGTATAATTTATGACTCCTATTTATAATTAAAAATCTACTTACCAAATGACTTATGAAACTGATTTCAAATCAAAGCAAATAAAAATCTTCCAACAAAAATATAGTTTCATTTTAATTTCTAACCCTGTGACCTCTTTGTTGAAGAGAGATATTTGACCTTAATAGAGGTATATTTTTTACTAAACAAAAACTGTAACACTTACCAAAGCAAACATGAGAAAAACAAGTGATCGGTACATTTTGCACTTCTGTCCTATACCAACAAATGTCACTTCAACGGGTTTATGTAAATAATGAGAAATGGTTTTATACTTCTATATTTATCCCACGTTATTACAAAGACTTTTTTGTAATTTGAGTAGACATAAGTTATACTATTTTTTTAACCAAGTGGCTGAGATCCGCGGTTTCGGATATACACAGGTATTTTAGTTCTTTTGATTTCTCGCAGGATACTGTTATAAAAAGTATCAGCATCTAAAATAACATATACCTGCCCTACCTACTTAATTTTTTCAAGTTCCAATCTATTTATTTAACATAATTTCTTTAATATTTTTTCATTTAAAATGAAATAATTTAAATCTCAATAGTTCATTAAATAAGTTATAAAAATCAAAATGCTTCACCAAGTATTTGAAAATTACATATTATAAAAAAGGATCTTTACACCCCTGAAGAAATTGGCAGAGGCATAACCAGAGCACCCACGACTAGCCGAAGACACTAAGTTCCAAAATGTGATAGGTGGCAAGCCTACTGGGCACTCATCCGATCTCGGGCAACGTTGTTTTTATATGAAAATTGAAAAATCACATTTTTTTGTTACCCGACCAGAATCGAACATGCCACCTCAAGAAGTCCAACGCCGGACCGCTAGACCACAGATGCGATAAAATGAAATGTAGTTTTCAATTATTTGATTTCTTTGATTAGTTTAACATAACAGAAAAAATATTTTTTTTTATTATTATTAATTAGCAAAGGTTTATCTTGTTAATCATAAAACTAAAACTTGAGTATGATTGACATTTAAACTCCTTTCGTAAAAGTTGAAAAAGTTTTAGTAGAACATTTTTAAATTTTTAAAATAGAATGTTTAAAATTAAAATATTTGTTAATCTTGTGTTTTTTTCCTGGAACTATAGGAAGTTTGTAAGTCACGTCTCCCTCTTGTAATATACATCTGTGTATTATCTTTGTAAACAGCGCTATCTTTGAGTCAGGGGTCAAGTTACTTGGAAAGTGTGAAATCTATATTAACAAGAATTATGAACTTGAAATTTGTTTTTACAATAATGTCTGTAATTACAAGAAATTGTGTTTATTAATAAAACTACATTAACTGATAAATATTTACCTACTTGCAGAAAATATTTTATTTTAATATTTTTCTTAATAACGGAGAAATGTCAAAGCTAAAATATAGTTTGTTAGTCATCCAACGGCTCGCAATCATTATATGCCTCGGTAAAAGTCAGGCATGAATTTTGTATGTGGATAAAAACATTAAAAAAAGTTTACCCCTTGTTGGTCCGGGCTCGTTTGCAGAATATAGCAACTACCTTCCTGCGCCAGACAGCTACTAAAATGCGAATATAGACTTACCGTCACTAACACCGTGACATCTGTCTAGGTCGTAGAGTTTTGCAGCGACTCACCTGGATTGGCACTACCGCCTTACCTATTCCTGTCGCCGTAACGTCAGTGCTTGCCGTTGACATGTTCCGGTTCAGAGGAAAGGGTTGCTTGTAAACTAACTTTTGCTCGAGACCTAACATCCCGGCTTCAGGTTTTGTTGTCTCTAGCCAGCGTAAATTTCTTACCATCAGGAAATTCGTCTGCTTGTTTGCCTTCGAATTTAATAAAAAAAATCTTAAAAGTCCTTTCTACTCTCTATTCACCTTCTACCAACAGCGATAATGTTAAATGGATATTTATTTTATATTTGTGTATGTATCTAAACAGATAGATACATACACAAATATAAAATAAATACCAAGTTATAAAACAAATAACCAGCGACTTCTTCGGTGTAGAATAGATTTACAAACAAACATTAAACTCTTATATATCATAACTTTATATGGGGCTCGAATTTTGGAAGTTGAATTTGAACGTTAGTCTTTAAATACATGCACTTAAAATTTCATTAAAATCCATCCAGCGGTTTAGTAGTAAAAGCGTGACAAACACAGACATTCAGGTTGACAGACTTTCGCATTAATCATATAAGTATGGAAGTTTTTGAAAAAGTTGAGAACACATAAGTTTTTGTTTTGAAATTTACTATATTATTTTACTTTTGGGTGTTAAGAAAAGGTACAGATGCATAATTCAGAGTTTTTTTACAATATTTTCAAGCTAAGCCCAGTAATTTTCAATTCTTAGGAAACCTAGCTCTTAAAGTTTTTTATTCGTATTTTTATATATTTTTTTTGTACTTACATACTAAGACATTTTTGTATCAATCACTTGTCATTAAACACTTTAAACATACAAGTAAAGCGTTATTTAATTACAACAACAACAATTAATTAAATTTTTCGAATACACTTTAGGCGAACCTAACCTAACCTAACATATATATCATACATACATACATAGTACATATATACAAAAATCTAATGTTCAATGTGTGTTATTTCTTCTTTGATGTTTTAGAATGTTTCTTATTTTTATAATATTAGAAGGCAAACAAGCAGACGGATTTCCTGATTTAAAAAAATTCTCGGTGCCTAAAGACACCAAAAGTGGTAATGGTGCGTTGCCAACCTGAGGCCAGGATGTTAGGCCTCGAGCAAAATTAAGTTTATCTGCTACCTTATCCTCCGAAATGGAACATGTCAACAGCAAGTATTAGATGTTATGGTGGCAGGAATAGATAAGGCGGTGGTACAATGGTACAAATCCGGGCGAGTCGCTGCGAAACTCTACCACCTAGTAGGATGTCAAGGTGTTAGTGACGGTAAGACTATGCTCGCCTTTTACGAGCTGCCTGGCTGGAATGCAGATGGTCTATTCTGCAAAGGAGCCCGGACCAACACGGGGGAAATGTATGCATTATTAAGTGTAACTCAAAAACTAATAGTAGGATGTCGGTAAAATTGATGTGGGAGTCGAAAAAGTAACAATTAAATCGCGACGTGGTACCTAATTATAGTTAGAGTCGGTTTTTTTAGGTTTTACTGCTTGGTTTTGTATTGGTTTGATTTTTTAGGGGATACATTACAAGAGGGAATAACATTAGCACCTTTAGAAACGACTTGACTGATATAAGTTTATTTTATGTATATTTGGTAAGAGATATATCGTAAATTATATTTCATAGCGCTAGCTGATAACACTACAACGTTTGCTGGTATATATTGTAAAGGTCGTATGAACAAAGATATAAATATTAATAAACTTTTATATGTTGGTTGTTTGACCAGATTACCCAGACGATTGCGCAAACATTGGAGTATGGGGTGGTGTTCAATTAGATTTTAGGCTAGTTCCACACGAGAGAACAAAACAGCTTGTCAAACTTTCATGTGGGTAGTAGTTAATGTTCCTGATTACGTAATTGGTTTGGCTAGGTTAGAGCCTAGTTTGTCCCCCTTATATTTGGATCTCTAATAATAATCTGCATTAGACTTTGACCTTTGACTGATCTTCCTCTCGTTTTGATCCTGGTTCTCTGAGTAGAATAGACGATCTGCCTCTCTGCAAGGCAACGAGCTACCTGGCGAACAGCCGAGCTACCTGGCGAATAGCCGAGCTCTGGTTAAAATGTAGGTCAGTACCAACTAGATAAGTGGTGGTAGAGTACCTACTGTGCGTAAACTTCGGGTAGGGATCCACCTCCTATCCCTGTCATAATGACTTTGTCAAGTCCCGGTCAATAGGGTAGCAGAATAGACCATCTGCTTTCCTGCCAGACAGCTCGTAAAAGGCGAGCATAGGCTTACTGTCACTAACACCGTGACATCCTACTAGGTGGTAGAGTTTCGCAGCGACTCACCCGGATTGGTACCACCGCCTTACCTATTCCTGCCACCATAACCACCGTAAGGTAGCCGGTAACATCCCGACCTCAGGTTGGCAACGCACCATTACCACCTTTGGTGTCTCCCGAATTCCGAAGGCACCGAGAATTCCTTACCACCAGGAAATTCGTCTGCTTGTTTGCCTTCCAATATCATAAAATAAATAAATATCCCTCGACCAGTTACACTACCCCCCCCCCTCTCTCTCTCTCTGTGTCTGTGTGTGTGTGTGTTTATGTGTATGTGTTTGTTTCTATTTGAGGAATGGTAACTTTTAACATAGGGACATTATGACGTCTGGTCCAACAGCAAACCACTCGGCCATAGAGGCAATTACGCGTCATTTAAATGGTTTTCTCCGCTTTAGTACAAACGTTTTAGCCGACTCGCAAAAAAAGAGGTTCTCGATTTGACAGCATGTATATTTTTTTGTATACGCGATTATTTGGCCAAGAGTCAAGTGATTTTCATACTTCTTTTTAGAAAGATAGGCCATGATTTTGAGGTGGTCCCATATTATTTTTACCATCATCCGAATAATGGAAAACAATGATGTTATGTCGACAAGGAATGGTAAGGTCACATCTCAGCATTCCAGTACATAGTATTTCTTTTTTATGGCACTACAAAGCGAACCAGCACACGGTGCTGCTGATTATAAGATCACAGTATTATCTTACACGCTTCTAGACAGATGTTTAAGATACGTCGTTGCCCTGTAGTCGGTTGTTGAGTTTATTAACATGACCGTATTATTATGGTAGCAGGAATAGGTAGGGCGGTTAAACCATACGCTAGTTGCTGCACAGTACTCTAACACCAACTTGTTGGTAACGACCTATGTAGCCTATGCTCGCCTCTGAAGAACGGCTTGGTAGGAATATATATGGTATATTCTACAAATAAGCCCGAATCACCACGTGGAAATAATTATCACAGTAAAATTTTAAGCACTGCTAGTTTTAATAAACCTTGTAAACCGTCGAAAAGTTGTTAATTGTATCAAATGTTTGTTTGTGTACCAATTCTTATAGGTAATGTTTGTTAATTAAAATGTCTCTGAGGTCGAGCGGTCCTGTGCTAGAATTGACTATGACGTCCCGGATTTGATGCCTGGAATCTTAAATAAGAAGGGGTTTTTTCAATTTTCTAATAAAGACAACCGGGTTACCCGGGTTGCGATCCCGTGCCTATAATAACTGCCCTGTTGGCAATAGGCTAAAAAGGATGCTAGTGAAGGGTACGGTGGATGTACCTCTTCGAATCCCGAAGAGGTAGGTGGAGGTATACCACAAACATAGGTGTGAAGACAGTTTTCATTTACTTACTTACTTGCTTTTAGCCCACGACTTTGTCAGTGTACAACAGTTACGATGGGGGATACCTTTGGGAGAAGGATTTTTGAAAATAAAAATAGTCTACGGGAAAGTCGGATTATTTGGACCACTTTTTTTAAATGCGTTTTTGACTCATATTGTCAATTATTTTAAAAACAGTTCTTACATAAAATGAAACTCCATATAATTGGCTTAATATTTATAAAACAATAACCAACGTAATAGTTATATATATTTCTCAAAAACGAATCTAACAAGAGATCTTTGTCCCAATTCACGAAACCAGCATGGTTATTTGGACCATATAGTTCTTAAATTGCACGTACGAGTAAATCTAAAAAAACTAAATAATTTATTTTTCGAAAATAATAGATTTCATTTTAAAATAATTATAATGGACGACTAGACTAGACTTAAGAAAAACTATCATCGCAAATATCAGGATTAGTAATACAAGTCTCAGGATTCCATTTATTGCATCGCACAAACTTTACCCAATTAACTTTTGGGCCTTTTTTATCATATTGGAAGGCAAATAAACAGACGAACTTCCTGATGGTAAGAAATTCACGCCGCTAAGAGACAACAAAGGTGGAAATTATGCGTTGTCAACCTAAAGGCGGGATGCTAGGCCTCGAGCAAAAGCCTACGCTCGCCTTTTACGAGGGTCTATTCTAGAAAGGACCAACACGGGAAGAATCACAGTAATCTACGTGTAGCACACTCATTATCAGAATTTTTAGAGAAACAACTATCTGAATTATCCAAAACTATGGAACTATTCTTCGTCTGGAGATTCTTCATTTGATTCTGCTTTTAACTTTTTTCGGTCATCTATAAAAAAAAAATTAACAGGGACTTAATTTTATTAAATTGTAAAGAATATAGTTCGGTAAATTGGACCAGTTCCATTTATCAAACTACATGCGGTCCATTTTATTGAACTGTATAATTTCAAAGAAAAAAAATCAAAACAAAAATATAACCTATCCAAGCAGCCACATGGTTTTAGCCAGTTATTTGCAGATAGGATATACCTACAAAAAAATATAAACCCTTACAACCTACCTTCCAGTTAGTTGCGTCCTTAGCACAAGTGATCTTAAAATTAGAGTTAAAATCTGAAAAAAGATTATTGCTAACAGAAACAACACGTTTGTTTTCATGCTGAAATCAAAATGATCGATGCACAATGAAGTTAGTGGCACATCGTTAGATGTTGCCACTTTTTAAATCAAAATACTACGTAACGGGTTTTTAGAGGTGGTTGATTTTCGGTCCAATATACCCAACTTTCCCCTATATTTGAACTCGAGTCTTTAGCTATGTGCCCATCAATTTCATCAAAAACGGTTCAGAGGTTTATCTGTGAAAGAGCACTAGGCACACAGGCATTGACATTTATAACATTAGTATGGATTTTTTATTTTATTAAAAGTTAAAGCTGATTTCTTTTAGATTTATCTCGTATAAGAGGAAGTGCAAACCCTGAAAGCTCTCTGAACACTTGACTATAAATTTAACGTAAACGGGCAAGTTTTCTTTCAATTCATTTTACACAACAGTTTTCTAGGTACAAAATACTGGGTTAAATAAAAATCTTGAGGTTTTACATTTTCTTTTTAACGTCCAGAAGGTTTTTAATTCGTCTGTATTTAAGTGTGTATGTTTGTTACGTAATTACTCCTGACCAATAACGAATAGTTTTTAATAAATAAAAAAAGTAGGTCATTACTATGCTCGTCAACTTCAAAATACGAACTTGAGGGGAATAATTATATCAGACCCGGAACAGGAATTTAAAAAGCAGGTTCCAACTTATTTTGGTCAGTAGTATTACTCATAAATCTTGAATTCATGCAAACCGGAATTTTAAATCAGATATGTCATTTTAGGTACTCCCAAAGGCAGTACTAGCGAATTGACGTTTATCATTAACTGAATGTTAACAATTCAAGAATTCAAGAGTACTTGAAATGACATATCCGATTCCAATTTCCAGTTCGCATAAAATCGAGATTCAAGAGTAGCTCAACTCAATACAAAAGATATGAATTTTATGTAAATCAGAATGAGAAGAAGAATGAATATTAAATTAATAATAGTCAATTTTCACTTGAAAAAAGAATGGTTTACTTATGATGTAATTAACACCATCGGAAATTATGTAATGTTTCCAAAATTAGAATTCTACTTGAGATTATTTTTATTTTGAATACAAAATTGTATATGCGTGCTTATTTTTTTTCAAAAAGCGGGATATTAACCTAGTATAGAATGTACCTTTATGGATGTCAAGAACGGGACGTCCCACGTATAGCGGAACTGTTGGCAATTCCACTCATAGTTGCGGTAGGAATAGATAAGGAGGTAGATCCATATACGGTCAAGTTGCTGTTGATTATGATCCATTTTGCGATGCTGTATCTAACGAGCTGCCAAAAAACCCGAACTAATACGCATGAAAATTTGTGTAATATCTCGGCACTCCTGATACTTGAAGCATAGATAAAAGAATAAAAGCGCGGGAGGGTTTTAAAAATGTCAAATTGTGTGACATTACAATACAGATAATTAATATATTATGCATTGGACACTACTCATTACACCACTACACTTTTGCGTCTAATAAGAAAAGCGCGGGAGAGTTTTCAAAATGTCAAATTGTGTGACACCACAATACAGATAATTAATATATTATGCATTAGACACTACTACACTTTTGCATCAAATAAGAAAAGCGTGAAGGAGTTTTCAAAATGTCAAATTATGTGACACCACAATACAGATAATTAATATATTATGCATTGGGCACCACTACACTTTTGCGTCTAATAAGAAAAGTGCGGGAGAGTTTTAAAAATGTCAAATTGTGTGACACCAAAATACAGATAATTAATATATTATGCATTGGACACCACTACACCACGGTAATATTCTATACAGTATTCTAACTTCATATAAAAGGGCGACGCGCGAGCTATACCTACGCGTTCGGATCAGGGCATGCACGCGGCATGCTACAATAGCGAGTGTGCCGCAGTGACGAACGGACGGTGTGCTGATTCTTACTCGAAATAAGCACAAGTAGCTATTTTACATGACAAGTAGAATATATTGTACTGTTTTTGGTTTCATGAATTCCTCAATAACGCATCCAGAGATAGCTTTTTTAGATTATAGATTTTTTTTGTATTATTTAAGGTACCGGTAAGAATACTTCGCAAACTTTTTGATTGTACCCAGCGATGATGTCGTGAAATACATAGACAAAATGGAGGCTATATTCCGAACTTCACTTAAAACTAAACATATAAATTATAAAGTAGCTTCAGGTATCTATAATCAAGTAAAATATATTCCTTTTTCTCCTCCTTGTCTATGTTTCCCAAAACAATTTTACATCACATTTTATATTCGAATGCGGATTTTTTTTACACTCAAATATAATAACAAAGCATTTCGTACATCTCAGTTAAGGCACAAATATTTTTCGGTCGCAAATTTATGACACCGATTTGTAATAAAGTCACATACATAATCATGGTTTTTTAATTAAATCTGTCAATCAAAAAAACCACTTGCATTTTTATTGCACACTTTCTATTCAACTCACAAAGTATTTAGTAATCATATTAATATTTTAAATTGTTACTAAGTACCTATCTGTGCTAATAAATAAAAGAAATAAATTTACGATCTCAAAACTACATAGGTAGGTACTGTTCTTAGGCGACAGAGACAGCCCTATCTCATGCTTACGTACCGCGCTTTTGTAGGCACTTATTTCAAGGACATGGCCGAGTTACAATACTGTATAGATAATATTACCGTGACTAGGTACACTTTTGCGTCAAATAAGAAAAGCGCGGAGGAGTTTTTAAAACGTCAAATTGTGTGACACTACAATACAGATAATTAATAGATTATGCATTGGGCACCACTTCATTTTTGCGTCGAATATCTCTTTTCATTAATTGTTGACAAGACTATAAAAGCCTGTATCTACTTTAGGTTTAACCCGTCCTCATCTGGTTTTTATGTTTACGACCTGATGTAAGTGATCACTTATAGGTTGCCTTTATTCGCCGTAAAGACGAACTAAACCGAAAGAGAACAAATAACGAGAAGTCTGAAGTACTTGGTGTGACGCACGCCAAACTTATTACACTATGACTGAATGTTAAAACACTTTCCGATATCACTCATCATAAAAAGTCGATGTGTCCGACACTTGAATCGTTTTCTTATCGCTTTAATCGATTTTTTTAATAAATTCAAAAAGCAGTTCCTCATTTCAGTAGTGTTTTATTGTAAAGGCTACCATAAAAATACAACACTTTCAAATTGAAGCAGAGAAGATTAAACAGTAAAATAGTTGGCAGAGACAAAGGTAGTCGTAAAACTATTTTCTACTGGAATAAATTTAAAGTTTTGGAATTTTTTTCTTGGTTATTACTCGGTATTTAATAGTTAAAAAAATAATAAAGTTTTGTTGTTAATATGCAGCAACATAATTAAAACACTGGTAAATAATTATGAAATAATAATTATTTACCAATTGTTGATAAATAATTATTATTTCATAATTGGTTCCAGGAAAAAAATTGTTGTTTTATCTAGTTTCCTTTTTTTTAACCTTTTAAACCTTGCCTGTACATGAACAAATAATTTTGAAACCAAAATGACACAAAATTACTATGGGGTTGATTTATGGAAAAAAAAATTTTGTTTGAACGCAGAGCTACACGAATATAAAATTTTATTAAAATCAGTTTAGTGGATTAGTCGTGAAAGACCAACAGACAGAAATACAGACAGGCGGAGAGATCGACTGACAGACTTTGGCATATGCACCAATGGACCAATGACAAGTTCTTCTCCACGGTGATTCCAATCTACCTATATTTAGCTTAAGTGACATAAATCAGGCCTGGAGTAATGACATAGTCACACATCTTCCTAATGACATAATCTAAGTTAACCCGTTTATGGTCCTCGTCGTTTAATAGTCGCAGGACATTGTGGCACGGCGACGGCGGCCATTACAAATTTATTGCCACTCCATTTGTAAATTATCTGCATTTATACATTGGACATTTTAAACAATGTAGATTGTTTTCAATGTAAACTCATTTACATATAGTTTTATATAGATAAGACTAATACCCTATTAAAGAAGCATACTTGACTAAGTAATGAAACAACGCTGTGCGAAGTACGACATTTAGCTATGCGTTTCTTACTTCAAGCCATCCAATTCATAAAAAATACTTAAAACTTACTTAGCTAAAGGAGCTCATCGTGTTAAAATCCATTCCGTGATTGGTCCGAATGCTTTAGCATACTTCACTCTGCTTTGAACATGCATGCATGTCATGTCATTGGTCAAATCATCGCAAATGTCAGTCGAAATAATATTATGTTTTAAGGAATACAAATACTCTTTAATAAGAGATCTATTTTATTGACGAAAGCAATTCGGTGATAGGTATTCATTGTATTTTTTCCCTCCTCTTTCTTTTTTTCTTATTTTTTTATCGCCTCTGTGGTCTAGTAGTTCAGGTGTTGGACATGGCTGCATGAGGTCCCGGGTTTGAGTCCCGGGTCGGGCAACAAAAAGAAAATTGTGTTTTTCCAATTTTCTAATAAAAAAAAACGTTGCTCATGATTGGATATGTACCCAGTTGGCGATAGGCTTGCCACCTATCACATTGTGGGACTTAATGTCTTCGGATAGTCGTGGGTGCCTTGGTTGTGCCTCTGCCAACCTTTTCGGGAATAGGGGCGTGAAGATATTTTTTTTCCCTTATTATTTGTATTCTCATTATATTTAGTATAGGATCTTGGATATCACGTTTTGTTTTTTTTGCGTATACCTATTAGTCTTCGTTCATTTATTCTTTTATTAACATAACTATCAAACTTTTTCTAACTGCTGTAAACCATTCTCAGTAATTATTTTTGGTACGTAATAATTATTAACTAACAATTGTTAAAAATAAACAACTATAAAAACGCATAGTAGTACTCACTCAAGTGTCATTTATGAATAAGTTTGACTGTCCCTATGCGATCGTTGGCACTATGAGACCTCATAGTGTTCTTTATGAATACGGGTGTTAGTTATTTAGTATGATTCCGATCCGGTGGTAGTTTATAACAATATCGAAGCGCACAAGTACCACTAGTGTGATTCACATAAATAAATATTTTTCTGATTTTGTTATTCAATTTGGCTTTGTTTAGTAATGAAACTGACTTTTGTGTACTACAAATAATAAAGGGATGGAAGGTACTTGGCAAGAGACCAATACGCTCTTGTTCCCAAAGAAAAACGGACTAATTTCTCACCAATTTTGCCAATGTGCTCTTACTTTGTGTTAACAAATGTTAAAAGATTTATTATTTACTAGCTGTTCCGGCGAACTTCGTTCCGCCCGTTCAGTTTGTATGGGAAAAATTAAAATGTTGCTTTTCCTGATTTCCTCACAATCTAACAGGATAAAAAGTATCCTATATCCTTATACCGGTTCTAAGCTACCTCCCCACTAATTTCAGCCTAATCGGTTAAGCAGTTCTTGAGTTATGAATAGTCTAACTAATACGACTTTTTTAAATTAAATAGCTAATAATAATTATAATAATAATTCAACTAAATGTGTGGTTGCATGTTAATATTAGCGAAATAAATTCTAAATATGTATTATTAGTAACACTATGTAACTATTTGTCGCAAGCAACACATAAGTTTAGTTGAATTGAAAATTAGTTTTCTGGTCATAAGTTGTAAGAATCCTTACAGTGTAATTAGCGAGCGTCCGTAAGTTTGTCTTTGGAGAATCACACAACTGAATTATTTCCTCTCCAACGTGAACGAAATTATAAAAACATTTCATAAAGTTAAAGTTGGATCCTTATGTCAGCAACAGTGAACCTTAAAAAATATTTTCTGTAGTTTTCTCATTATGAGAAACAAACTATCAAACAGACGAAAACACCAATTGACCGCCTCGTTGGTCGAGTGGCTAACGTACACGCCTAACTACATCGACCAACCGCGAGGCTCGGGTTCGATTCCCGACGGGGGCAGGCATTTGTGTGATGAATATTTAGGTGTCTGCATTTCCGGGTCTGGGTGTTTATTAAATATATTCTGGTATCTATTTAAGTATTTCTATGTATTTAAATCGTTGACTAACACCCATAACTCAAGCATATAATTTGCTTACTTTGGGGTTAGGTTCAATTTGTGTGCCTTGTAAAGGGATATTTATTTATTTATTTATAATACAATTAATTTTAAACAATAATTTTCATGAAATACGTTGTACACAAAGCATTTCAGGTTATTTAATAAGGAGAGATACAATAAGCAAAATGGTATTTAAGAGTATCTTCACGCCCATATCCCCGAAGAGGTAGGCAGAGGTACAACCAAGGCACCCATGACTAGCCGAAGACACTAAGTCCCACAATGTGATAGGTGGCAAGCCTATCGCCAACCGGGCACATTTCCAATCCCGAACAACATTTTTTGAATTAAAAAATTGGAAAAATCCAATTTTCTTTTTGTTGGCCGACCCGGGATTCGAACCCGGGACCTCATGCAGTCAAGTCCAACACCCGGACCGCTAGTCCACAGAGTTAAAGAGTTTTTTCTAAATTCCGGTGAAGTTGTAAATAAATAAATTCTTTATTTCGGACATGAAAGATCCATATTTGCTAAGCACTAAAATTTATATATTTAATTAAATATTAAAATCATTATCATTAATTAAAATTAAAATCAAAATTAAAAGTTAAAATCAAGATCAAAATTAAAATCAAAATCGAAATCAAAAACAAAATTAAAATTAAATTTATTTAAAAACCGCGACGTCATAACAATAAAATGTTCAATAAACCCTGACAAAACCTATCCTTAATTAACATAAGAACCATGTCGACCACGCAAATTTCCGAACGGAAAAATTTCGATTCAAAATTGGTCCATTCGTCACACACACAGAGACATACACATCTTGTTTAATGCCTATAGTTATTTTCCAAAGTAACAAAACATTTTTCCTCAAAACTAAAAAATACAATAGTTCTTTTCGTTATACCACAAATGGCAAGCTCATAGACAAATTTGATGCAAGCAAGCCTCGTCAGACGCTTTGCAAACAGGAGGATAGTTTGACTACGACGACTCTCATCACTGGACAGTGCAAATAAGCAGTAGAACTGCAGCGATTTTTTTGGCCCGTGTACGTTGATGGTATCGGATTCCCCTTGTGTTATCGCTCGTGGCAAAATTAACGGGTCGGTTTGTCCCATCGTGTATGCTGCGACTCAAAGCAATAGCTTCACAGATAAATAATAAGCACATGATTCTTTTTATGGTAAGAGAAGGAGTGAAAGTAAGAGACAATCGAGGCCCATAGACGTCGCAAATGTAATAGATGCGTCACTCTCTTGCAACCAGGGTGTCAGACCAAACGAGCAAGTATATTTTGTCGGTAAAGATCCATTTTATATATACTATTTCTCGTGTTAGTCTGGGGTCTTTTGCAGAATTGACTATCTGCCTTTCTACCAGGTAGCTCGTAAAAGGCGAGCATAGGCTTACCGTCACTAACACCTTGACATTCTAATGGGTGGTAGACTTTCGCAGCGACTCCCCTGATTGGTATTACGCCTTACCTATTCCTGTCGCCATGATTTCAGTATTTTCCGTTGACGTGTTCCGTGTAAGGTAGCCGGTATGCTTACTTTTGCTCGAGGCCTAACATCCCGACAACCGTACCTTTACCACCTTTGGTGTCTCCAGGCGACGTGAATTTCTTACCACCAGGAAATCTGTCTGCTTGTTTGCCTTCCTTAAAAATAAAAAAAACTCGTTTTTTACGAATAGCTAGACAAGGAGGCAGGTGGTCTTTATGAAATCTGGTAGCTGGGTAAAGTGTACATCAAATAGCTGTCAAATGATGTGTTTTATATTTGCTATCTCCTGTGACAAATAGAAATAAAATAAATACAGGAAATACGAAACACGGCATTTGACAGCTATTTGATATACACTTTACCCAGAGATCATTCTAAAAAGATACAAAATGCCCATGCTGGTCCAATATAAAACACGCATGTTGTTAAATAAATAAAAAACAACGTCTTTTTATTTTAGCACTTGCCCTGTGCTTGGGACAAAATAAAAATACGTTGCAAAAAATGAAAGTTATGGCCATTCTAAAATGTGAATTTCATCTGTAATGATGAACTCATTTGGTGGGTACTCAGAATTGTGTATCTATAGGACATAACTACCCGCGTTAACGGGTTAGAAAGGAATTAAAAATTTCGCCACGGGACTTGAATCCTCAGTAGCTCAATTAGTTAGAGCATTCGTCGGCTTGAGACGAAAGGTTACAGGTTCAAATCCTGTCTGGGGCGAAATTTTTTCTTTCTTTAAAAATTTATAATAAAAAACAAACCACGCGACAGCAATCACTTTGCAATTAACTCGCGATATAATTACTGTTAACAGAATCAAGATAAATAATTTCGCTACTTATGTATATTAACAAAATGCTAGTGATTTACAAATTCTGATGAAAGTAATTTGCATCCATCAACATGATTTCGGTAAAAGGAGAAATAAATTAAATTTTTACAAGATTTTTTATTATATGTACCGAATGCGTTTATTTAAAACGTTTTATGTTGACTGAAGCTGTAGTTTAATTAGTTTACTAGTACATAAAAAAGTTAACACAGTACATATACAATAAAAAGAGTGACAAATGAAGAATTTTGTGTTTAAGTTGCTTCGATAACCAATATAGAGTGAAAGAAAAACTGTGCCATAAAACAACAAACAGGCTGACAGTAAAGTATTTTCACGCCCATATTCTTGAAGCGGTGGGCAGAAGCAAAGCCAAGGCAACTATGACTAGCCAAAGACACTAATAACCACTATGTGATATGTGGCAAGCCTATCGCCGGGCTCATATCCAATCTCAGGCAATGTTATTTTATTAGAAAATTGAAAATACACATTTTCTATTTTTTTCTGCCTGTATCGGGAATTGAACTCGGGACCTCAAGAAGTCAAAATCGTCGCCGGACCGCTGGACCATAGAGGTATGGTAGGCAGGTAGTAAATGTTACAAAATAAATTGTTTACTGTCAAGAGTCACTGAAACCGACGTGTATGTATGAAAGGGAAATTAATGTGAAGGAAGCTAGACAGATTTGTCAGGATCGTGAAGTCTGGCACTCGATACTTTCTGCCTACAAACTAAAGGGATTTGGCGTGAATATATGTATCTATTTATGTAAATTTTTTAATACGGCCTATACCACCCGAACATAAAAAACATAATCTAGGCTTATAACAAAACTAGAAGAGGCAATCATGTACATTAAAGATATTGAAAATAAATAAGTTTAGGCTAACAAAAAGGGACAGAAAAACACATTTTTCAAATTTTTGCCTGTTTGTCAGTCTGTCCGTATTATTCAACAATGCCGCGACTCAAGCCGAATCTACAATTTTACTAGATTTGTGTTCCGAGGAATGTTAACGATACTTTTGAAGTGGAAGTTTTTGGAATGGGTAAAAATTTCTAAACTGGCGTCAGGATATGTGACCTGATCGAAAATTCGTAAGACGGTGCATGGCGCTTTCGCGAATGTTCGTGTTGTCATGTTTGTGTACGATAGCGCAATAAATGAATATTGTAGTCTACCATATAAATGATAATACTTTCATATTGATAATTAAAGCAATTCGTGCAATTATTCCCTATCCATTCCAAAATATCAAAAATGCACATCGTTAAATATTCAAGTTTTCACTTCTGCCGGCACTCCAGGAGTGCAACCCCTTTTTTGTAATTCGAAGTTATGTGCTTAAAGATTATCTAGTATTTTTTTCCAAGCTATGAGCCTCGTAGTTTATGAATTATATAAATAAAAACGCTCATTATAAATTGATAAAATAACTTGAAATTTGAAATGTAGAGAAGCATTTGAACGTACAGATTATCTTACATATTCGTAAATATCTTAACGCCGAGGCCTCTAAGAATATCCAGTGCTAAGTGAACGAAATTTAGCAAATAGTATAGTTTACTCTACGAACATAAACATAATAAACATTTTAACAACTTATGTAAATGAACAAAATGCAAATGACTCATAAAAGATTTATGAAAACAATTTGCATCCGTCAATATCAACGTTCAGTAAATTGAAAAATAAATGAAAATGTTACTAGAAATTCCATTAGATAAGAATTTAATATTAAAATAGATATATAACAGTGATGCTCAAAGGTTTTTGTTAAATGGTTTTGAGTATTAAGTTTTTAACACTAAAATATGATTAATTGTGCACTAAAATACATAAAAAATAATACTTACCCTGAAAATAAAACTTAAAATCTAAGTGATACAAAGAGGCGGCAAAACAGCAATCTCTTCCAGGCAACCATATGTTATGAAGATATAATCAAAAAAAAATGCTGCACCATGGTGCTCTTCATATACGAAAAAATAAATATAATGCATATATATTAATTCTAACAAAATTATTTAAGGCCATGGAAAAATAATCAATTTAACTTTAACCAAGTTAGATCGAATGTTGAAAGTGATGTTTAACTATATTTTATAAGAAATTGACATTTTTGGCTTTTCTAACTTCTAAAGTAGTGAGTATTAAATATTTACTAATAGCCCGGCAAAAGATCGGGCATAACAGTTAGTGTAACGAGAGTGTACTTGGAGAGAAAGATTATCTCATGATCTGAAAAACATAGCCTTTTAGAATTTTAGACTTTAGCCTTTTAGGTATTTATAATATAAGTAGAGATTGAAATGTTAAAGATATTAATGGCCGATAATAATAATCAATCTAAGATAAAATATAGTGCTATTTTAGATCAGTCACCAAGTAACCGCTGTTATTTTAGCAACAAAACTCTAGTAGTTTTATCTCTATCTGTAGATAGGTTATTAATATTGGCCGATAGTAGATAATATTCCGTATAATTTTAAACAAAAATAAATGTATTTTCTAAAAGTCCAAACAATGCAAAAACATATATTATAGGTTTTACAAATTTTAAAGAAAGAAAATTTTCGCTCCGGACAAGACTTGAACCTGTAACCTTTCGTCTCAAGTCGGTGAATGAACTAACCATTTGAGCTACTGAGGATTCAAGTCCTGCGGCGTAATGTTTAATTTATTTCTTTATGGATCTATGTCCTATAGATACGTCATAGTATTTTTAATCACCGCTATAAGCCCACTAGTAATTTTCCCTAAACGCCCGATTAATTTTTTACTTCCCCATAACTCAAATTCATTTCGCCATATACTTTTTATGACAACAAAAATCTATACGTATACGTATCTTACAAAATAGTAAAAAGGTGGACTATCAGGTGCAAAAGTTTATATTAAATTTATGTTTTGAATCGCCGCTGTGGTCCCACCATCGGAGTTGACTTTTTGACGGGGACCCGGGACGGGTTCGAACCTTGGGCAACAACAAAAATAGAAAATGTATGTTTTTAATTTTCTAATAAAAAATAACCTTGCTCGTTATTGGATATGTGCCTGGGAGGCGATGCGCTTACCATCTATCACATTGTGAGACTTAGTTTCTTCGGCTAGTCGTGGGTGCCCTGGTTGTGCCTCTGTCCACAACTTCGAGGTTATGGGCGTGAAGATTAAATTTAATTATAGTTGAAACCGATGAAAAATCGTATCTAGATGGATGTTTATTAAATTTATTCTTTTGTATTTCTATGTTTTAGTATCGTTGACTAGCACTTATAAATACAGGCATATAATTTATTAATGTTTAATTAAATTAAGAATGGCATTTATTTAATTATATCTCTGTATTAGTATCGTTGACTAACACCTATAACTAAAAAAAATTGCCGACTTTGGGGTTAAATCAATTCGTGTCATTTGTTCAGGCATACTCTGGGATATAGTTCGCTCACTCTCCTCTTTTCTATGATCTAGCGGTAAGGCGCCCGACTTCTTGAGGTCCCGATTTCGATCTCCGAGTTAGAAAAAAAACATTTTTTTTAATTTGATAATAAAGTAACGCTGCCCGTTATTGGATATGTGTTTAGATGGGCTTGCCACTAATGATATTGTGAGACTAAATATATTCCGCCAATCGTGGTTGGCTGTACCTCTTCGGGAATATCTATATATTAATACGTGATGCTAAAACTTTGGATCCCTTTTTACAAAAATTGCGCGGACGCAGAAGCATAAATTTTGGCACACTTATAGTTTATGTGTAGGAGAAGTGCAGAATGCTAATATTTGTCAATAATAATGCTTATAAAGTACATTAACGGCCAATGTTAATAATGTATCTCAATCTAATGGATTTCAAGCAATCTAGATAGCTGCGTATCCGCCGGCCTATCCTACACCTACTTGCCATATTTATCCTGTCCACAGATATGTTATTGGCAAGCGATAACATAGAAATGGATCAAAATATCAATCTTGAACAGCAAGTTTTGGATTAGGATTGATTATTAATATTGGCCGTAAATCAATAAATAAAACATTACCCACACTACCATGCATTTGACACACACAAACAAATATTTTGATGATTACGATAAAAGATCACAGATGGCGCACTAAAAAGTTTGGAAACAAAGTAGTTGGTCTTGAGAAAAAAGATGGCGTTCTTATTAACAAGATATTAAATTTTATTTATTAAATTTAAATGGGCGACCACTAGTTTATATCATTTGCTGTGAATTATATAAGTAATGTAAAGTCCGTTCTCCAAAACCATTACATGTTTAGGTAGTGTTAACCATATTTCTATTCTTCCTAGTTTAACTTTAAACCACTGCTATAAAATGAAGTCGCCTTCCGCAGTCTGTCTGTAATCTGTGTCATGTGGTTTTTCTAACAGACAGAGTAATAAAAAGAGGAAGGTTAATATTAATATAACAAGATATTATAACATAGAAGTTTGTCCACTCATGCGCAGCTACTAGTAGCAGTCGTTTTAAATAAGGGCCAATGATCCGGTTCTTATAATCAACGATACGTAATCCATAAGTTTAATAGTTTATAGTGATTTATTCTCTTTGAAAGTATCTTCACGCCCATATCCCCAAAGTGGTAGGCAGAGGCACAACCAGGGCACCCACGACTAGCCGAAGATACTAATTCCCTCAATGTGATAGGTGGCAAGCCAACCGGGCACATATCCTATCCCGAGCAACATTTTTTTTTATTAGAAAATTGGAAAAACCGAATTTTCTTTTTGTTGCCCGACCCGGGATTCGAACCCGGGACCTCATGTAGTCAAGTCCAACAACTGAACCGCTAGACCACAGAGGCGATTCTCTTTGAGATTATTCTCTTTGAATAAATGTTAAAATTGATATGACAAATACTCTCATTAAATATTATAATTAAGTCGCTGTATCAGATGTAATCTTTTGACACCTGACACAATGTGTGACATTTAAACTCAGAATTTCATTTTAATTGTGGGTAATTTGAAATAATTTTAAACAATAACTACTACAAATCAGGTTTTAAATGTGGCAAGGGATATATTACTTCCCCGTATTTCACCGGGCTCCTTAGCAGAATATACCATATACCTTCCTGCTAAATAGCTCATAAAAGGAGAGCATAGGCTTTCCGTCACTAGCACCTTGACAGCGAAACAGGTGGTTGAGTTTCGCAGCGACTTATCTTTTCCTACCGCCATAACGTCAGCGCTAGCCGGTGACGTGTTCCGGTTTGGAGGTTAAGATAACCCTAGGCCTAACATCCTGGCCTCAGATTGCTCTACACTATCATGTAACGGTTTGGAGAGAAGTGTAGGTTGTAAAATTCATACGAGAACCTCAAACTTCCAACTTCAGATTAGCGAGGCATCATTACCAGATTTACCAGTGACTAGGTGGGGTGTTTCCATATGGTAAAAAAACCCTATGGAAATTCATCATCTTAGTTGCTTTAAAAAAAAATATATATTCTCTATAGTATGAAGTTGAACCATGAACCAAAGTTTACGCAAACGAAGCTGAATAATTCTGACTGTCTTTTGCTATTTCATGGTTAAATTGCTGAACCGATTTTAATGAAAATGAAAAAGCTAAAGTTACGAGTTCAAACACAAGTCAACTTTTTTCATAACTCAACCCCCAAGACACTATAATAGGGGATGAAAGTTTGTATGAAATTAAAGTACTCTATGCTGACAAAGTCGCGGGCAAAAAGCTAGTAGTATATAAGTAAATAAAAATTTAACCTTTTCAACTACAAAGGAAATCAATCATTCGACACACACAATAAAAATCGTAAAAAATCAATTGTGAAATTTCTCCCACAAGCTTTCACGCTTATATCATGAAAAATTCATTCGACTAGGGATAATAATATTTTATAGTCTACGTCTGCTCAACCAAATGACCAAATTCCATATGAGTTGACATTAGTTTGTTCTATAATATATCGCCTCTGTGGTCTAGCGGTCCGGGTGTTGGATTACATGAGGTCCCGAGTTCGAATCCCGGGTCGGCCAACAAAAAGAAAATTGGATTTTTCCAATTTTCGAATAAAAAAAAAAGTTGGTCGGGATTGGAAATGTGCCCGGTTGGCGATAGGCTTGCCACCTATCACATTGTGGGACATGTGACATATGTGTGGATAGTGTCTTCGGCTAGTCGTGGGTGCCTTGGTTGTACCTCTGCCTACCTCTTCGGGGATATAGGCGTGAAGATACTTTTTTTTTAAAATATATAGGTTACAGTTGTAAGGATTACTGATGTAGAAGACAAACATATTTGCTAAGAAAAACGTTATTTTACAACGCCATGTTAAAACACGACCACATGTTACGTTTTCAATATTTTTCCTGTACTAATTAATACTTTAAAATTATCAAAATTGAAACTTTTCTTTCCAAAATCATTAAAATAATTTTAACGATATAGTAACTACGAGAAGTAAAACTGCAAAAACTGACTTTTTTTATGACATTGGAAGGCAAACAAGCAGACGGATTTCCTGATGGTAAGAAATTCTCGCCGCCTAGAGACACCAAAGGTGATAATCGAGCAAAAGTAATTTTACCGGCTACCTTACCCTCCGAACCGGAACACGTCGTGACGTTATGGCGTCAGGAAAAGGTAAGGCGGTGGTACCAATCCGGGTGAGTCGCTGCGAAACTCTAGTCAGATGTCACGGTGTTAGTGACGGCAAGCCTATGCTCGCCTTTTACGAGCTGCCTGGCACAGGAAGGCAGATGATCTATTCTACAAAGGAGCCCGGATCAACACGGGGTAAATACCAGGGGGTTCGGTTTGGGGGACTCCAAATATTTCATTGAATAACACGTCGAATGATATTTCTTTTTTCGAAAGATAGCAAATGTTTCTGAAATGGTCCCACAAAAAAATTATCAACATCTTACTAGTACTTTTGGACGAACACTTAATAATGGATACATTTTTCACTTATATCGATGATAAATCCTAAAAAAGAAAAAACCTCATCTATGATGAGGTCATCAAGAACTCAAAAACCACTTGTCGGTTCTTGAAAATACTTAATAGTGACCACCTCGGAATCATGACCTATCTTTCTAAAAAAAAACATTAAAATCGGCTATTGGCCGCGGTATCGCCAAACATTAAAAAAACATACAGTCGAATTGAGGATCTCCTCCTCTTTTGGTCGGTAAAAAAAAAGTATCTTTACGCCCATATCCCCGAAGAATTAGGCAGAGGCACAACCAGGGCACCCACGACTAGCCGAAGACAATAAGTCCCACAATGTGATAGGTGGCAAGTCTATCGCCATCCGGGCACATTTCCAATCCCGACCAACATTTTTTTTTCTATTAGAAAATTGGAAAAATCCAATTTTTTTTTGTTGGCCGACCCGCGATTCGAACCCGGGACCTCATGAAGTCAAGTCCAACACCCGGACCGCTAGACCACAGAGGCTGTAAAAATAAAATCCAGCCAGGTTTTATCAAAATCTGTAAAGAAGAACGTTATTTATTATCTATGGTTAAATTTACATCGTGTTACGATGAGTAAACAATAATTAATTGTATTCATACATATTTTTGAAATATAGTTCTTATTCGGTGGCTAAAATTAAATGTTTAAAAAGAAGAAAAATATTGTTAAGCACTAATAAATAAATAAAAAGCATAAAATACATATTCTGAAAAACACGCTACATGAAACAAATTGATTTAAGTACATTAAAATAAATCAAATCAATAAAAATACATTGGATATTATTTACCGTAGTTTTTTCAGCTTAAGTGTTCTTTTTTTATTTATTTATGCTATAATTATTAAACAAATGTCATTTTTGGTATTCGAAACCCTATTTGTAAATTTTACTTTAAATATAAAAAAATACATTTGGGATGTTTGAAGCTATTTGTGAATTATAATTTAAATAAAACTGCTATGCTATGCATAAAATCCGGCCAATATTCAGTCAGATTGTTAACAACAAATTGTATTAGCAAAGGGATAATAAAAGAAAAAAGACCTTACCACTGAATGACCTGAATCCGGTTTTTGAAGTAAACTCGATACTCTGGATAGAGATGTGGTAGACGTGGGCGTGTAGTTTTATCTCAATCATATTTTCTTTTGTTTGTCGCCATTCTGTAGCCGGCGTCGTCATTGTCTGCTGTGGAAATAGAAATAAGGCTTCAAACAGACTGACGCATCTGAATATAAATATTATTGACATTGGAATCAATGCTAAATTGCATCGTGTCATTTTAAATTAAATCTTTTCTCACTCCGCCGTCTTGGGTAGGTTAAGACATTAATAAATATTATTATTTATAATTAATGAATTAGTTAATATCAACAAATTAATGCGAAAGGGCATGCTCCGCTGGTTCGGTCATGTGGAAAGAATGACAGATGAAAGATTGACAAAGCAGATATACAATGCGAATGTGGATGGATGTAGGTACGCGGGGAGACCAAGGCTAACATTTCAAGTATCCGATCATGACAAAATTAATGTGGGATTACCTCAAAATCATAACCTATCTTTCTAAAAAAACATTAAAATCGGTTGGTTGTTGAAGGGGTAATCAGTTAACAAACGTACAAAAAACCTACTGTCGCATTAGAGGTTGTATGTAACGCATACTGCATGCCATTTCCAATTTCCATTACCATAACTAATCAAATTTCTGATAGTTTCCAATCGCTGCCTCTAAAAAGATTTCGAAAAACGGTTTTCAACTGACTCTTAGATAAAACGTATTATAGTTTAAAAAGTTTACTTGCAGAAAGGATTAATTGATAATATAGTGTTTATTCTCTAACTCATATAAACATGGGATATATCTTGGGCGAGTAGCTTGTTTTGCGGTTTCTTCTTCTCATTGGCAAGTTTTAAAACGGTTGTAAATAGGGTAAAACTTGATTACAATAAAATCTGAAATTGAATACTGCCAGCATTCTAATAAGTACGTTTTTAACTAATTATGTAATAATATGTAAGTAACATAGAAATG
>NJDC01007663.1:37963-50133 GCA_002245475.1 Calephelis virginiensis
CATTTTCGCCGAGTTATGGAAAGAGAAGGGGATACTTCTTATATGCCTAGCCGGCAGTTACTCTTCTTTCGTGTTGCGATTTTCGATCAGGTCACATGTACTTATTCGATTTTAACACTTTTTACCCATTACATCCGTCTTACGAATTTTTGGCGTCAGGACACAAAGTCGTCGGCCGGCTGTAACAAAAGATATACCGTCTGGTGAAACAAAAATCACAGTATGAAATGCGGCGGCAACATACAATGGTTTTAGTGTGGAGGCATTTAAGAATTTTTGATCAGATCACGGGTCCTGAAGCGAGTTTTGTATTTTTAAGCTATCAAAAAAAGCACAACGCCGATCATGAAGTTTTCTTTAAAATGAAATAATCTATGCATATATTAATACGTGATGCCAAAACTTTGGACCCCTTTTTACGAAAATATACAGGAGCATTAAATTTGGCACACGTATAGTTTATGTGTAGGAGAAGTACAGAACGCTAATATTTTTCAATAATAATGCTTAAAAAGTACATTAAATCAATAAATAAAACATTACCCACACTACCATGCATTTGACACACACACCCAAACAAATATATTGATGATAACGATAAAAGATCACAGATGGCGCACTAAAAAGTTTGCAAACAAAGTAGTTGGTCTTGAGAAATGAAGATTGCTTTCTTATCAAGAAGATATTAAAATTATGGTCGAATTTCGACCAATGGGCGACCACTAGTATTTGTTATTACGACCGGACAACGTCTATCGGGTCGACCAGCAGAAATATATATATTGTATTTACAAAATAAATATTATATACATATATTTATATAAAAAATATTACCCTTAACATATCTCGCGTGTTAGTAATTTATTGTTCCCGAAGGAATCCGTTGAAATAACAAGATAAATAAATACAATTCAATCTTCTGAGTTTGACCAAATTATATTTAGTTTCTTTAATATAAAAAAGTGGAAATAGTTATTGACTTACTTATCTTCACGCCAACTTTCTTACGAAGTTGGCAGAGAGCATCGACTGCCAAATGTCACGATTCTTTTAGTACGTACATCTTCATCAATCGTCACCAAATAAGGTAAAACAAAAAAAAAATGAGAATCTTTTATCATGAAAATTGGTTGAATTTTTTATAAGATAAGAAACCACCTGGCTATCCTAATGATAAACAACTGTCTCTTGTTAACTCCACAGAAATCTTAGGCCACTTGGACAAGTCTACTGCCTACCTTGTACTCTAGCAGGTAAAACGATAATAACGGGCACTACCAGACCTTGGCGAACTACAGCACATAACCTTACTACTTAGTTGCGACTGACTTCACTGGGACAATAATTCAGCAACGCACCATTACCACCTCTGGTGTCTCCAGGCGGCGTAATTCTTTTTCCATCAGGAAATCCGTGTGCATGTTTGCCTTCCAATATCATAAAAAATCTTGTATTATCAGCTAGGACTGGGGCTGTCACATCCCAACGCCAAAGCAAATGCATCTTGAAATAACAGTCTTTAAGGAACCGAGTCACGTCCTTCTCGGACGAGTAGCGACTCTGCTAATTAGAACTTCAGTAATGTTTGTTCAGACGGAAGAATACGTTACAGCAATTATATAATTGTAACTTTATTTAGACATCTTTTGTTTGCCATCTTTTCGTTCACCGATTGCATTCGCATCACCGAAATCAAAGAGAAAGTCTGATTAAAAGAAAGTTAAAAAAAGTATCTTCACGTCCATAGCCCCGAATATGTAGGCAGAGGCACAACCACGACTAGCTAAAGACACTAAGTCCTATAACGTGATAGGTGGCAAGCCTATCGCCAACCGGGTACATATCCAATCCCGGTTAACGTTTTTTTATTAGAAAATCGGAAAACACGAATTTTCGTTTAGTTTTCCGACCCGGGAATCGAACCCGGGACCTCATGCAGTCAAGCCCGATAACTGAACCGCTAGACCACAGAGGCGATTAAGCAAATAACAAACTGACAAATCCTACAGTGTGAAAGTAAGTACCCAGGGCCTAGGTTGATATTTCATAACAAATGGCTCAAGCCTTATCCTAGGCTGGTGTTTTTTAAACCTTGAGTTTTTAAAACCGTCTTTGTACGAAAACGGTTATGGATGTGGAGGTAGGTTTGCAGATCTGCAAGGATAGTAGGTAGGTAAGGTAGTAATAGACCCTTGGAACTCGATCCTATCTATCTACACCGTAAGAGACTTGGCTTGAAGATATACACGGATAAAGTGGATCCCTATTTGCCTTGACTATCACATCATGCGTGAACGATTGTATGGATTTCGCTATTTCGTTTTTAGTCCTCGACGAAAAAAGAGGAGTGTTATAAATTTGACGTTTGTATATGTCTGTGTGTGTATGTATGTCTCTGGAATCATAGCTTTTAAATGAATGGATCGTTTTCGATGCTAGTTTTTGTGGTCAAGCCGTAAGTAACAAATAACGCATTACACATAATACTTAACGAATGTGCAGGTGCCAAATGCATCTCCTGATCACAATTGTAATAAGCAGATCAGGAGCTCACCACCGGTAATCCAATTTTATCGAGTACCAGCATTCAATGATTACTGGTGGAAAAAATAAACAACATAACTGAATAATAAATTAGTCGACACAGGTTTACACAAATTCTGTGTAATGATACAAAAAAATTACAAAACATGACAATAACAATATGCTTCAAAAATTGCATTCTATTACAATCTAGTTCTAAGTTCAAAGGATAAATATTATTTAAATTTAATATGACCTTTTTTGACATGATGACAGTTTTTTATTTTTATTATAAAATATCTGTAAAATATTAACCGAAGAAGAAACACGATCAACCCACTTAAGACGAGTTAGTCCAAAAATTAGAGTTTTTTTATATGATATTGGAAGGCAAACAAGCAGACGGATTTCCTGATGGTAAGAAATATACGCCGCTTAGGTATCAAAGGTCGTAATGGTACGTTGCCAACCTGAGGCCGGGATGTTAGGCTTTGACCAAAAGTAAGTTAACCGGCTACCTTACCCTCCAAACCGGAACACGTCACGACGTTATGGCGGCAGAAATAGGTAAGGTGGTGGTATCAATCCGGGTGCGGGTACAAAATTCTACCACCTTGTCAGATGTCATGGTGTTAGGGACGGTAAGCCTATGCTCGCCTTTTACAAGCTGCCTGGCAAGAAGTCAGATGGTCTATTCTACAAAGGAGCCCGGAAAATTAATTCTCTTATACAGTATACACAAAAATACTTGTGTTTCGTGTATACTATATAAAAGAAGTTAAAAGAAGATTGGAGGAATAAAAGTCATATTATTTTTCTAATTAAAGCCGTTCCAATGGTTTTATGAACATTGAAATGAAATGAACTAAATATTTAAAATGACTATACTACCTGATAATAACATCTATTTTTCTGCAAAAACACTATAAAAAACATCCGTACAGGGATTTCGCTCCAAAATATATTTTTTTTTTACAGTTTCCGCTTATGGATTTCAGGTAGATCTGCTGTAGAGTATGCTCCCCAGCAAAGGCACTTTTAATACAAATTATTTCATAATCTAGCAAAACCACATACAAACAAACAAACAAAAACGCGTTGGGATAAAGTATTTTAAGGTAAAAATTTTCATTATCTTTCAGGGTGGCTCTGCTACAAAACTGGATATGTATCTCATGCTGGTACACGATAAAGTAGATTCAACGACAGCGCCATTCTAAATGATGTCCTTTTCATTTACAGGTTATTGGTCATTATGTAACATCAATGCCTATTGAAGTGTATAACTCTATTGAAATTTGTAACATTACTGACATGCTTATTGTCTCTGGTTACAAACAGAAATTTCTGACAGATACTGAATTTTGTCTTCTACTTTTTTCTTCAATATGGATTTGCTTCAATGGGGAACAAATCAACACAGTTAATAGCTAAATAGGGGCCTTATGTTTGATGCAGTAGCTACATGAATATAATCACATACACACAAATACCTTCACTCCAAGTCCCGTACTGGGTAGGCAAAGAGTATTGAGTGCCAAACCTCACGATCCTGGCAGAAATGTAATCGTCACGAACATTCAAGTATAACATTCAACATAAAGGATCAAAAAATGTCATGACTTTATGTTAAAGGAATAAGATGCTTCATGTTTTGTTTTACTCATTTTCCCATTTTGGTCCGGGTCCTCTGTGTAGAATAGATTATCTGTTTCACCTGTTGAGTTTGCATGGGAAAAATTTAAATATTGTTTTTCCTAGATGCCTTATAACGGGATAAAAGGTATCCAGTGTCCTTTTCAGCCAATTCGGTTCAGCCGTTCTTGAGTTAATACACATACATATCTTTACGCCAAGTCCCTTACGGGGTAAACAGAGAGTATCGAGTGCCAGACCTCACAATCCTGACAAACCTGTCTTGCTTCCTTCACATTCATAACCCTTTTCATACAAACACGCCGGTTTTGCCTTGAGTTAATAATGTTATAAATAGTGTAACTAACACGAATTTCCACTACATTTATGAACATATACTAATTAAACGCATTCACGTATTATACACGGCACTGTCTGTGACACAGCAATATCCCATTTGTGTAAAGAAAGACAAAAAAGATATTTGAATACATGATGTAAGTGGCCCTAAGCTGATTGTGGTGGTACTTGGGTTGTCGGCCTTATGCTGTGACTACTTGGTAGAGAGAAAGTAGAGCACACTGACATAATGTCAACGCTCGCCACCATTCCATCTGGAAAGTAGGGTAAAAGGTTAAATTGCTCAAGCAAATCCTCCATCTTGGTCTGAGTCTCCTGATTAAATAAGACTATCTACCGTCCTGGCTCGCAGTCCGGAAGAGATGAGCAACTGTGAAAAGGATCAATACCATCAATACCACTGGTGGTAAAGTTTTGTACACCAACTTGCCTAGGCAGGATTAGGATAGGTGATCTTAACTAATCCTATAGTTATAACCTCTGTGGTCTAGCGGCCTGGCGTCGGAATTGACTTCTTGAGCTAACGGGTTCGACCCCCGAGTGGGCAACAAAAAAAATTTGAAGTTTATTTTCAATTTTCTAATAACAATGACTTTGCCGGGATTAGATTTGTGCCCGGTTGGCGATAAGCTTACCACCTATCGCACTGTGGGACTTAGTGTCTTCGGATAGTCGTGGGTACCCTGGTTGTGGTTCTATCTGAACGGTTTTATGGGCGTGAAGATATTTTTTTTATTTCGTCATAATGGCAATGTCATGTTTCGCCCTGGAGGGTAGAGTAGTCGGTAGACTTGCACAATAGCCTGATACCCTAACCACATCTTACCTTATATCTATGGTGTATGTAAGCCATGGTTGCCTCTTACCCTCAAGAGACCTGTGTTCTTGTTTGCTGACCTGTAATATGAAAAACTCTGATATGAGATAAATAAATATGATAGGTGCTTCATTATCATACTGCAATTCAAAATAATAATCATAAAACGATTACAATGCACATATGATTCTACAATGAACTAAACATTTTTTTTATAAAAGGGTTGTTTTCTTTTCAAAAACAAAAATACTCACTTCTTGGTTATTTTTACAATATTTCTATATTATTCTAAAAAAAAGTATCTTTACGCCCATATCCCCGAAGAAGCAGGCAGAGTCACAACCAGGGCACCCACGACTACCTGAAGCCACCAAGTCCCACATTGTGATAGATGGCAAGAATAGCACCAACCTTGCACATATCCAAAACCTAGCAACGTTTTTTTTTTATTAGAAAATTTTAAAAATATTTTTTTTGTTGCAGTCAAGTCCAACACCTGGACCACCGCACTACGGAAGCTATAGTAAAAAAATATTATTCCACATTTTTTTATCTAAGAATTAGAAGAAAAAAATGAGGTTTTAATTTTATCAATGTATGTATTTGTGTAATATGTTTTTGTGTGATTATATCACTTTATTCACCTTGTGTTTTGTTGTATTCACTTGTGTGCACATGTTTTATTGTGATAATGAATTTTAAATATTAAAAAATAAAAAATAATATTTAAAATGTAATTAAGCAGAAAGTCAACAGTAATGACAATTTTGATTCCTCAAATTGAAGTGCAAACTGTGTTAGTAGCATTGCTGCGATGATTAGGTGGGCGGCGTAGGGCGGCGCCCGCCTTAGCTATATAAGTGAAGCTTTAGGCGGGCTGCGGCATAACACTTGTTGCGGGTACTCGTATTAGTCGTCGTTGAAGCAGCTCCAACTTGACACGTACCACGTAAGTACTTTAATTTCAAAAATAATCGAAATTTGTATACAATTAATATTTTGCAAAAAATGAACTTTTATTAAGTGTGTTTAAAACTTTAATATTTTACCTTACTTGTGGTAGTTTTTATGGGGTGTCTAAAAAGTTTCCCATGTCACTGATAAGTTTTTTGCGACGTTTCGTCAAATAGAACACAACTGAATTTTTAAGGATTTTTAGGTTGCAATAAAAAAAAAGCAAAACGAAGTTTATTTAAAATTATCTGTTACGTATTTGCTTCTTATAACGTCAAAATTAGTTTTATCTTTAATATTTTATTTACTGCCGTTTATAAACAATAAATTATTATTGACTTTTGTGTTATAGTTACTTTATTAAAACGAAATTAAACTTAAAACAAATATTACATATGTTTGGTATGTTACAGTTAATAAGCATTTCCTTATTCCGTGAACTTTTGATATAAGTTTGAATATACTACCAATTAAAAAGTTACAAACTTAAATCATTAAACGCCGTCATATAACTTAAACTTTGAACTTACTGCAAGCAATAATGAACTTGAACTTTAAGGCAAAGCCGTTAGATAAACTTGAATCCCGATTCATAGGATATTTAAAGTTTTCCAATGATCGTAAAACTAAATGATTACCTCTCTTCATTTATATTTCAATCGGGACCTATGTGTGAATTTATAATATCACTCCATCAATGTTTTTACAGAATAGCGGAAAAACCAAATATTAAAATACAGTATGTCTATTTATGTAAAATAATGTTGCATTCACTGCACATATAACTCAAGAATAGCTGTGCCAGTATTAATTTACCAAAAACTGATTATGCATTTAAAAGATGAAGATAAAATAATTCACATGACATAACTCACCAGTCTGCTGGAACGGCTAGTAGTCTATATAATTTCAATAATCAAGTTAATATTTATTAAGCTAATATTTGAATATTAGGCTAATGTTTATTAGAACAAAATAAATTATACTTAAAAAAATAAGCTAAGCTATGAATAATACAGATTTTGTTCGATTTCAAATTCTATTGTTAAATTTTAATAGATATAATACAACTGAGACTCCGGCGGCAAAATTGCTCGTTGAAAAATAGAAATAATTTCTACTAACTTATTGTAAATAATATGCAGTTTTAAAAATATAAATAAGAATAAATTTAGTTTTTTCTCTCACAATCTAAATAATAAAAAACGTGGTAAACCAAATCACTATAGGCTAATAAATAGATTATCTACACAATATATAATATACTAACATGATCTTTTCCTAACATTCTTTTTTCCAATCTAAAAAAAAATATTAAAAACACCATAGAAGTGAAACTTCAGTAAATCGACAAAAGAATGAGATGAATATATATTTGTGTCTCTTATCTGTTGTTATTCCGTTGCACCCGTTTTGAAATTATAGCGATTCTAAAGAAGTTCCATTTCAATTATTTTATTAGAAAATATATAGAAATATGTGATATATAGGTTCAAAAAGTGACCGCTTAAATTGGAATTATAAGTAAAGATTTTTAATTAAATGAATTATTAAATTATTATGTTAATTAATACAAGAAATGACATTAATAGTAAAAAATTAAAGTTTCTTTATAATAATGAAATTAAAAAATAATGATTGTATGAATTTAAGACTTGAATATATTAATATAATATAATCATACATTTATCTAGAACAAAATACGCACTAACTAAACAGTTAGTAATATAAATAGCTGTCCCGGCAAACTTTGTACCGCAAACTCCGATTCTTGCATTTCTTCTTAATTTTTTCAAATGTTTTAATTAACTTACTACGCTGAAACAACAAAAACTAACCAACAACCATTTATATCACCAAAGTCAGTTTAGCAGTTCTCTAGCTGTGTGACCAACCCGGCTAAAGTTTTGTTCGTCGCATGTATCGTCTTAATAGTTAGCATGGAGGTTTTACTGGTTTTAGTTATTACACTAATATAGAACTAATAATATCAATTTAAACCTTGAAGTACTTTAGTCTTTATTTTTTAATAAGAACGGTTAATGTAACCTATGAATATGATACCTCAAAAGTTTACATGTTCTTAAGATTAATTTCTTAAGATAGTAAAAAGAATTTTGGCGAAAGGAGCTTTTTTTAACATTAAACACAGTTAACACAGTTAAAGTCCTACGAAGAAAAATTTAAACATTTGTGCGTTATATCTTTTGACCAACGAAATATTTGCTGTTCCTGTTTTGTCAAACCTAATCAAAAGATATTTGCTGAAATAACAATTTTCTTTCAGTGTTTAAGGTTACAGCCCAAATGTTTACACGTCTAATATGTAATATTGTTTCCTTTGTTCTTTCACATTTAATACTATTTATGGGAATATTATTCTACCAAAATTTACCACAAGTTTTTATATCACAAGTGGTTTGTGACGAGACTTTATCTTTTCAAAATTGTAACTTTCAAATCCAAAGTTTTTATGATTTTAAAATCCAGTGTTTTAAAATTAAAATTTTGATTTCGACTTTTTTCACATTTTTTTCTAAATCTCGATTTTATTTAAAGTATACGGCACCCTTACGTTAAGTATACCATAACTGTAAATGTGATATTACTTTTAATCATGAAATTTTATGAATTGGATACTTTGAAAACTTGTCTTTTTTAATTGAAGTAACTTTAATGTTACATTTTTTAATAAATGATTAAAACTTGTATTTATATAAATTTATAATAAATAAATATGACTTAAATCAATCAATTTTTTATTAAATTAAAATAGTATTCGTTTTATTATATTAAGATTTTGAACACACTAAGTTATTAATTCTTATTTTTCATATTTTATAAGCGAAACTGTTGCAATTAAGTGTAATGATTAAAATATTTTTCTAAAACATAGCCATAACATTAAATACAACTAATTTTAATATATTACAATGATAGTGTTTACAAAATACGAGTATATACACTGTTTAAAATAAATAAAAACAATGTTTTTGAAAAATGTATCTTTACAATGGAATTCCACCAAGTGTCGATCAGAAAAGTGTAGACGTTTACAGAAGTGTGAAATCAAAACGGAATAGAGTGAAAGTGTGCAAGTGACTATTATTGAGTTTGAAGCGGAATTTCCGCACTGCCGCCGTCGGCCCGGACTCAATAGCTCTTTTTAAAAGCCGTCGGAAAACGTAAAAATACTTGACACCTTATAAGTTATAATATGATGAATAATATAATATACGTGACGGTAGAGCAAGAGAGCAAGCAATCAAACAGCTTAATAGAAAGAGACATCAGTCGCTTCTGATACTATGTATGTTATTGTTGCTTTGCTAGCTTATGAATAGGTTCTTAGGTAAGTTTTACTAATAAGGTGGGTACTTACTAATAAAGCTTACGCACCCGTTGAACTGGTGTGTAACTTCACATTTGCTAACAAAAAATAGAGTTACACGTCAGATCAAAATGCGTGTAATTTTTCTAGAAGGGGTATAGGTAGGCAAGTTTTTATGGTAAAATACAGCGTGCAAGCACGTGGCTCTTCTGACAATCAAAAATAGCGGACTCTAAAAAAACATCAATGATGTTTAAGGCAATCCTACTAGCTACTGACACCATGGATGTTACTGTTGCATCGCTAATTTATACCCAATTTTTTTAGGCTAATGATATTTTTATTTTATGGGAAGAGACAGAAACTATTAATGTTAAAGGAATCGTTATCTTGTGGACGAGTTGTTAGACCTATTGTGCGAATCTAGCGGCTACCATACCTTCCAGATCGGAACATGATAGAGTTATAATTGCGACAGGAATAGGTAAGGTGATATATTTCTTCAGGACGAATTGTACGGCTCTCCCTACCAGGAGTATAGTTGGTAAAGCCTCGTTTAACCTTTGCTTGAATCTTACGACCTGCCGGGCAGGAACGCAAATGGTCTATTTTACGCTGAAGACCTGGACCAATACGATAGTAATTATGACAGGAGGGATTTTATGCTACTTGTACATATTTATTGCCTACCTTACTCATTTTTTCATCAAAACAATATATACAATATATCGCCTCTGTGGCCTAGCGGTTCAGTTGTTGGACTTGACTGCATGAGGTCCCGGGTTCGAATCCCGGGTCGGGCAACAAAAGAAAATTGAGTTTTTCCAATTTTCTAATAAAAAAAATGTTGCTCGGGATATGATATGTGCCCGGTTGGCGATAGGCTTGCCACCTATCACATTGTGGGACTTTGTATCTTCGGCTAGTCGTGGGTACCCTGGTTGTCTCTGCCTACCACTTCGTGGATATGGGCATGAACATACTTTTCATCAAAACAAAATTCCTTTACAATTTCGGTGAGATACGTAACAGATTTTCATACATGAAGGCAAAATAACGTACAGTAAAAGTCATTGATAGATTTAAGAGTAAAGTACTTATTTTATTATTTAACATATAAGCTTGCACAATAGGCCTGACATCCCAACCACAAGATAGCGACACACCTATAACATATGTGGTGTCTATACCATGATTGTTTCTAACCATTAAGAGAGCCGTGTATTTGTTAGCAGAGTTCTCACATGAAGAGACTTGAAACAAGACAACAGCGAGCACTGATGTTATGATACCAGAATATTTGAGGTAGACCTACCGCTCCAAAGACGCTATTGAAGGGGTCTACGAACAATAATATATATTATATTAAATGATTGGGCAACGTTGAAGTCTAAACTACGAAGATTGTCATTTAGTTGTATTAGGAAACAGCTTGCTTGAAGTTTTAATGTAGTTTTCAGCAATATTAAAAACTTGACTTTTTTGTTAGGAATGCTCCGGGGATGCCCTAAGAAATTTTGAAATACAAGTTAAATCTGCGTTGTCGTATACATTGTATATTTAGGTATTATCCATTATTTCATACTAATCGATACTGATATTATAAATGCGAAAGTCTGTTGCTCTTTTTACTAAAACGATTTTGATGAAATTTGATTACATCAGTACATAGTATAAAACAAAATCGCTTACTCTGTCCCTATGTCCTTTTATATGCTTAAATATTTAAAACTACGCAAAGGATTTTGATGCGTTTTTCTTTAATAGATAAAGTGATTGAAGAGGAAGGTTTATATGTATATTTCAAAACGTGCGAAGCTGGGGCGGGCCACTAGTAGATTAATAAATTAAAATCCATAGAACTATAATAGGCAATGAAAGTTTTTATGAAAATAATACCTATTACGTCTAGCTTGTTTTTATATATTTTGTACTAACAAGTTTGTAATAGATCACAATATGTACAGGTAAATCGAAATGAAACTACGACATATTACTTCCAAAAAGACAATATGTCTTGAAGATAACATAATAAATCTTGTATATAATATATATGCACGCCTATGTAACAAAAAAAAAAACGTTTTCAATCCTATTAATATTATAAATGCGAAAGTTTGTAAGTATGTATGTATGGATGTTTGTTACTCTTTCACGCTCGAATGGCTGAACGGATTTGCCTGAAATTTGGAAGACAGATAGATTGTGACCTGGATTAACATATAGGCTATTTTAAATCCCGATCGCACACCGGGTTTCTGTGAAAACGCGGGCGAAGCCGCAGGTAGCAGCTAGTATTTTATATGCTGTTATAATCAAAATGTTAAAAACACTATGTAACAATAATGTCACGGAATTTCTTTTTTAGTTTTTTTATATATTTTACGTGATGTAGTATCCTTACTAATCCTTAATAATCCTTTCAAATCCTTAATAATCCTTTCAAAGAAAGAAATTTTTCAAAAACGGACAGAACAGAAAATAGTTCCTTGTACAACAATAAAAAAAGGTACTATACCATACTATTTTAGACAAAAAACATGTAATAAA
>NJDC01007663.1:77260-89202 GCA_002245475.1 Calephelis virginiensis
ATCCGAAGTATTTTGAATTATCCAAATTGTGCTATCTTATTTTAAAAATATGAAAAAATACAAAAATAAAAAATATAAATTAAAATAATCTGTTTCTGTACGAAACAATGTATCATTACATTAATTATTGTTAATATATTGTAAAGTAAGAAAAAAAAAGACAAGCCCGCTGAGTTTCTTGCGGATCTTCTCAGTGTGCGGCCGCGTTCCGATCCGGTGGTAAATTTATTATTATATAGACCAGTCACAAGTGTCTCTTGTAGGTTTATGTGAAATAAAGATGATTTATTATTATTAACCACCCGGATTGGTAACGACGCCTTACCTATTCCTGCTGCCATAACGTCAATACTTGCGGTTGACGTAATCCGGTTCGGAGGACCGGTAAACTTACTTTTGCTCAATGCCCATTAACACCTTTGGTGTCTCTATGCGATGTGATTTTCTTACCATCAGCAAATCTGTTTGTTTGCCTTCCAATATCATAAAAAATACAACTGCAAGATTTGTACTTTAACAGAGATTTTCCCTAAAAAAAAAATTAATCATAGATCTTATCACTTTACCAGATACTTAATCATAGACCAAAATAATCGTTCGTAAAGACTGGATTAACGCAGTAAATACTAAGTTTATTCTGATCTAAACATCTCAACTTATAGTTAGATAAAACAAAGTCCCCAATAACCGCAATTCACAGAATAGTTATCTATCTATAAGCTTGTACATTGAGGCCTATTCAGCGGTTGCGTTTGTCCAAAGGCTAACCACAAAGCCGAACGATTTGTAGTTTCAATTCAGTTTCCACTCGGTTTTCTTGTGAATAAAATAACACAATTGTTTTTAGAAAATATTGGTTGCATAAACTTGCTGTTAATTAAATAAACATTGCAATTGTAGTCGGTAGTTAGTAATTATCAATTTACAATCGTATTTTTCGGTACTATTTTATTCGTAATGTATAATACTTATAAGCTATTGCCCGTAGCAATGTTTGTATATTTAATTATCTGTGTTATATATTATATATTTATCTTTATAGAAACATTTAATTTGAAGATGTACATAGACATATTTTTTAGGGTTCCGTAGCCAAAAGCCGCAAATCGGAACCATTTGTTACCGGTCTGTCTATCTGTCCGTATGTAACAGCCACTTTTTTATATAGTTAACAAGCTGATCCGGCAGACGATGTCCTATGTTTTTGAATGATTAGTAATTGAAATTTGTCTTAAAAAAATTGTCTTAATTATATTTTTGTAATGATTTCCTTACGTATATATTCTTCTCTTTTGTAATAACCTTCTCCTGACGGTAACTAATACAGCAAATATAATTAGCGAAATTGGTCCAGTCTCACCTAATGCAACGACCAAGGGAAATGGAGATTTATTTTATGTATACTAGCCGACCCGGCGAACTTCGTATCGCTTGATATTAACTGCTGGGTATGTACGACTTTATATTGAAAAAATAAATAATTTATTCACCATTTTCCCTGCAATTTTCAATTATTTTATTCCTTAAAGCCTTCTAATAATGATTACCATTACAACAAAAAAAAGACGTGTTGCACTCCCGGATTGCCGGCAGAAGTGAAAACTTGAATATTAACGTTGTGCATTTTTGATATTTCGGAATAGTAAGGGAATAGTTTTGCACGGATTGCTTTAGTTATCAGTATGAAAATATTATCATTTATGTGGTAGAATACAATATTCATTTATTGCGCTATCGTATACAAACATGACAACACGAACATTCGCGCAAGCGCCCGGCGCCGTCTTACAAATTTTCGTCTTACGAATCAGGTCACGTGTCGAGTTTAGAAATTTTTACCCATACCAAAAAAAGTGCGCAATGCCACTAAAGAAGTTTTCACATCAAAAATTATCTGCTAAATATCAATATATATTAATCCTTTTTTTGTTCACATTGATGGTTATTCTGTTGAGCACTTTAAGATGTATGCTATCTAAACAAAAACAAATGACAATGTATATTTTAGGTATTATGACAGATTAGTCTTCTTTTTCTTTCTTTAGGTTTTGGCCTTCACGTTAGTATTTAGCCATTAGTCAAGTAGTAATTTGCATCAAATTTTATATCAATTTCAATTAATTTTAATTAGTCATCAGTCATAAGTCGTCAGTAAGTCATGTCAGGCTCTTGGGTTAAAACGGTGGCCTTTTTACACAAGCTCATGTAATGAGTTTTGGCGGCAACGAGGAAATATACGATACGCTAATTTCTTCATGATTATTTCATTTGTGCACTTTCACTGAACAAAATTGTACAAAATTCCACCAAAATTGACTAATTTCACTCAATATTAACATGAAATTCAATAATTATGAAAAAAAACTTCTACCATCTTTTCTCTCGATGGCGCCAAAACTCCCAGATTAGTCTTATATGACAGATTAGTCTAAACGTCGTGTACAATAATCTGTCAGCACTTAAGTGTTTGATCTCTATTACTTTCGTTGAAAGGAAATAGCGATAACATAAAACGAGATTAGTAAGTGCGCTACTAAATTACTACCATTATTTTAATTTTCTACTTCCATAAATTGTCTCATTTTGTCTCATTCACCCTAAGGTTGTCCGGCGAAAATCGCTCTAAACCGATAAGGCCGCTTTTATGTGCCCTAAGTTAAAAACTACAAATGAAAGAGTGTGTATTTTTGTAAATTTTATTACTTTAATTTTCTACTTCCATAAATTGTCTCATTTTGTCTCATTCACCCTAAGGTTGTCCGGCGAAAATCGCTCTAAGTCAATAAGACCGCTTTTATGTGCCCTAAGATAAAAACTACAAAAGAAGTAAATTTTGGTTCGTAATGAAGTGTATTCATTCATTAATTTATAAATTCGTTCACACATTCATTCATTCATTCATTCACTCATTTGCACATTAATGCAAAACTTAAAATTACATATTAAAAATGTGAATCCAGTTCAAAGGATTAAAAATATACACCTATGTTACATCCACAAACATTTCATATTTAATATTGCATTTTCTTATTTCACCACATTTTCACTTCACCAGTTCAAACCAAAAGCCTTTATTTTTATTAAGATCAGAGGAGATTTTCCAAGCTTTAGCATGTCATCCCTGCAAGCAGAAAATACCATCTTAGAAATATACGCAGTGTTTTTTCTTGTCATATTAAAACGTATTTCACAAGGAAAATAATTCAATATTTTACAATGCTTTGAGATAAAACAATCTTACTTGGAATAAAATAACAGTTATAAATGATTTTATTGCAAGGATTCTTTGATAAAAAGTTATATTTTGTTGCCAGATGAGGTTAGCTGCCACATGATCACAGCCCCTGGTTGGCAATGTAATACGTGCGTTGCCAACTGCTGTGCTGTGATCATGTGGCAGCTAACCTTCTTTCCTAATAGCAATACTACGATGACAACCTGGTGACAGTAAATAAGTATTTATAGAAATCTACCACCCAGTCTAACATTGCATTAGTAGTAAGTATCTTCATCCACATATCCTAGAAGAGGTAGGCAGAGGCACAAGCAAGGTACGACTCTCCGAAGAAACTAAGCCCTACAATGGAAAGCCTATCGCGAACCGGGCGCGTTTGTAATCCCGGGGCCGTGTTATTTAGTTTTCTAGCTGTTTAGTTTCCCGATCCGGAAATCGAACCCGGGACCTCAAGAAGTCAAGTCCGCTTAGTAGGACTGCTAGACCACAGAGGCGATGCATTATCCAGAAATCTAACAATATTATTAGACTAACGGAAACCTGTTTGTCTTATGTGATTCTAGTATTTATATTTATGTTCTATAATCTATAGTATTTCAGAATGCATTGACTTCTACCTTGAATAGTTTTGTCCTAAAAATATTGCATTTTTTTAAACCTCTAATAACCTACTCAAAACAACCATAATCCCAATGAGCCTCTTTTATTTCCTGTGCTCCCCGTCTTGATCTGGGCTTCTTTGCAATATAGACCATCTTTCTATAAGGCAGCTCGTAAAAGGCGAGAATAGGTTTACCGTCACTAACACCGTGACATATAACTAGATAGGTTGTCAAAGCATCGTAACTACCTTTGGTGTCTCTAGGCGGCTTGAATTTCTAGTCATCTCTGCTTATAAATATTAATACAACACAATGTAATAACGTTAGTTTTTTTGTAAATATAGATCAGACTTATTCAGTAAATTTAGATAAAGATTTGGAATTGACACGAATTTCATTGTTTTCAAATGACTATCATAAACAATGTCGCCCGGAATGAAAAAATTGCATGATTGGTGATAGGTTTGTCACTTATCACATTATGGGACTAAGTGTCTTTGGCTTAGTTCCAACTCTTTCTAACCTTACCGGGATTTGTAATTCGTTACACAACAGATATAGGTAATTAAAAAAAATTTAACCAGTTCAAATTAAAATGAATAAAAACTGAGTATTCTAAATATTAAATTGCTGTCGTTACTTTTCGTTACTTTATTAGGGTTCCGCAGCCAACTGGCAAAAATTAGAACCCTTATAGGTTCGACATGTTTTGTATCACGGTCACTTTTTTCCGAAATTATAAGAACTATACTGATGAAACTTGGTAAGTGGATGTATTCTGTGGATCGCATTAAGATTTTAAGAAAGTAAAGAAAAAAAAATTTCGGGGTCATGCTCAGAACTGCAACTCAAAAAAAATTAAACGTATAGGTTTGGTTTTGAGATGGGGTTTTCAAGGATAGGTCTTCAAAAATTATATTGAAGTTTCTGGTATAACTTTCTTCTAAACTGAATAGTTTGTACACTTCTAAAGTTGTAAAATATGTCTCTCCCTGTAACTTTTAAAATAAATTAATAATTAACCTAAAAAAATATGATGTGCATTACCATGTAAACTTCCACCGAAAATTGGTTTAAACGAGATCTAGTGAGTAGTTATTTATTTATACGTCATAAATCATAAGCCGCAATTTACCTTTCATTCAATCAGAGCACATGGGGTAATTCCCCGTTTCTAATTACCTCAGCAGGCCGACACTTAAGAAGAAATTTTATATTTTATTACTTTCTGCGACGGAACCCTTCATGAGCGAGTCCGAATTGCACTTGCTTGTTTTTTATTGAATAAATTAAATAAGCATAATTCTGTTCCCTGTTTAAATGAATATGCAAAAAATATTTTCTTTTCATTTTAACAAGTTTTCCATCAAAATTACTAACAGATGTTTTGTACGCGTTTAAATATCAACTTTGAAATCTAAATCGTAAAATTAATTAATTTCTTTCACTGTTTATGAATAATTTACTTTTTATTGGAGTCTGAAATTCTTTTGTAAGTAAAAATTAGTTCATCCAATATTTATTTCTTTTAATGTTTAAAAATTGAATATTTTTTATGTTATAACCCAACACCAGTCTAATGGATGCCCTAATCTCTAGTATGGAACATGATAATGACTATTTTGGACTTAGTTTTTAATATAATATAATTAATTATTATTTTAACTTCCCCGTGTTGTTCCGGGCTCCTTTGCAGAATAGACCGTCTGCCTTCCTGCCAGGCAGCTCGTAAAAGGCGAGCGTAGGTTTACCATCACTAACACCGTGACATCTGACTAGGCGGTAGAGTTTTGCAGCGACTCGCCCGGATTGGTACCACTGCCTTACCTATTCCTGCCGCAATAACATCATGATGTGTTCCGATTCGGAGGGTAAGGTAGCCGGTAAACTTAGTTTTGCTCGAGGCCTAACATTCCGACCTCAGGTTGGCAACGCACTCTAGGCGGCGTGAATTTCTTACCATCAGGAAATCCGTCTGCTTGTTTGCCTTCCTATAACATAAAAAAAGAAACGAAACTTAATCCAAAAGTTTAATTATTCTTAATTCGTCCAGAAGTAACGAAGTGCTACTTGTATGTATATTCATTTATACTATATCTTTAAAAAAAATTTAGAATTAACTACCAAATACAGACTACCGTAGTTAGATACTTCACAATCGGTACAAACAACTACCATCCCTTATTAAAACGACTTGTTTCTAGGATATAGGAACTGGGCTATATAGAAACTATATATCTACTAGTGTTAAATGTAATTAATAATAAAAATAACTACGTTAATAAAAACCGACTTCAAAATTAATAATTAATAAAAAATAATAAGGATTTAACATTAATTATACACTACTTATTATTTATATGTGCTATTTATAAATAGGTTTGTAGTTGGTGCTAAGCAAATTTAAAATTAACTTATAATATAATTATTAGTTTAACGTTTGGCACCGACTTCACGTCAAGTTTGGATAATTATTTTTTCCATTACTAGTAGTTTTTGAGTTACACTCAATGCCTCCATAACCACCTCGGAATCTTGATTTATCTCTTTAAAAAGAACCATTAAAATCGATTGGCTATTGTCGGAATAATCGCGTTACAAACATACAAAAAAAAAATCATAAAAACCTAGAGTCGAATTGAAAACTTTCTCTTTTTTTCGTCAAAGTCGGTTAAAAACAAAATCAAAATCTACTCGTTGCACCCCGGGACTGCTGGTAGAAGAAAAAACTTGAAAATAAACGTATTGCATTTTTTTTAATTATTTTGAAATGGTTACGGAATATTTTTGAACCAATTGCATTAGTTATCAGTATAAAAGTCAGTATAAAGGTTAATAAATTTATTATGTATATTGTATTTTACCATACAAAAAAAATATGTGTTGTATTCATTCAATTAACTTTGTTTGAGACCAAAAAAGATAATGTAATGCGCGCTGCAGATGCAGCGAACACTAACAAAACGAAAATCACAGTATGAAATGCGGTGACAACATACAGTAGTTTTACTCTCCTTTTACGAATTTTCAATCAAGTCACGAATCCTGACGTGTGTTTAACATTTTTTACCCATCTTAAAAAGTGCACAAAGACCGCCTAGTTGGTCGAGTGGCTAGCGTACAAGCCTGACTACACCGACCATTCGCGAAGCTCGGGTTCGCTCTCGATGGAGGCAGGCATTTGTGTAATGAACATTTAGTAGCTTGCATTTCCGGTTCTGGGTGTTTATTAAATTTATTCTGGTATCTATTTAAGTATCTATGTGTTAGAATCGTTGATTAAATCCCTTAACACAAGCATATAATTTGCTTACTTTGGGGTTAGATTCAATTCGTGTAACTTGTCCAGGTATATTTATTTATTTACTAAAGTTTTCGCTTTCAAAAAATAAAGAAGATAGATGACCATATACTCCAGTTTCATTTTTATGGTGATGTCAATTTTAGGAACGATTTAGGTAAAGCATTCTTCATACAAATAACTGATTAGATGTATAACATTACTGGTCTGGCTGTCAAGTAATATATCAGGGTGGGAATTTCATAACTCATATTGTGCGGAAGTAGTGAAGGATGTGAAATATATGTGGTGATATTTGGGAAAAAATAGAGCTTTTATATTTGGAAGCATTTGCGACTTTAGGAGTTCACTTTGCGTCATCATAGGGTTATTTTTATATACATATATATTGTATATATCACGTGTTTTAACAAGATTTATTCCTTTTTTTGTGAAGAATTCAAAATTGTTTTTTTTAATCGATATATTATGTTTTATAAATATAAAAATTAATCCCCATTTCGCGTAGTCATTTCATCACGCTTGGACGGATGAACCAGTTTTACGACTTCTTTTTTTTAATGATTTATTATAAGGAAAAAGTTCAATTGAAGAAAAAACCGGCTAAATTCTAGGAAAAATTGGAAAACAATGCTTTAATCTATACAAACTGTTAATACTGTAAATGTCAAGCGATAGGAAGTTCGCCGGGTTCGCTAGTTTTCAAATGAAATTAAACATTTCCCAGGGTTGGAAAAAAGTGCTCGATTGGCTATAGGTGCACCAATCACTACACAGTATCATCGTTTAAATCGTTTTACCTCTGCCTACCCCTTCGGGCATACGGACGTGATGACATTTACTTATTTTTTTATTAAGATAAGCTTGTTGTGCAAGCAAGGTTTTGATAACAATTATTTAGCATGTTTATATATTTATATGTTAAAGAAGTATTTCGATACCAGTATTTGTAGCCCTATTTATGTCATCATTTTTTATGATAATGGAAGGCAAACAAGCAGACGGATTTCCTGATGGTAAGAGATTCACTCCGCCTAGAGACACCAAAGGTGGTAATGGTGCGTTGCCAACCTGAGGTCGGGATATAAAGCCTCGGGCAAAAGTAAGTTTATCGGCTACCTTGCCCTCCGAACCAGAACACGTCAACGGCAACCGATGGACGTTACGGCGGCAGGACTAGGTAAGGCGGTGGTACCAATCCAGGCGAGTGGCTGTGAAACTCTACCACCTGGTAAAATCATCATCGTCATATAATAAAGTTGTCATTGCTTGCCATGTTTGTAAAGTAGTGATTATATTAACAACAATCTAGTATTATTAGAAGCAAATCATTCGTGTTTTTATTTCTATAGCTGACGCGTATTTGTTTCTGTGAGATCTTATAGTTTACCTTTTCCTGTCGCCATGACGTTAATGCATGCTGTTTTTGTAATCCGGTTTGTATGATAGAAAGAAATAAAACAGTTGTTAACATACATTATGCCTGGTTGGCGATATGCGTGCTACCTATCATATTGTGGGACTTAGTGTCGGCTATTCGTGGGTGCCCTGGCAGTGCCTCTGTCTACCACTTTGGGGATATGGGCGTGAAGGTACTTTTTTGTGAACATACATATTCACTAAAAAATATGTAAATATCATACAAAAACATATAACAAAAACATATAGAACTTAAAAATATAATAAAAAAATGATAGCAGTTTACAGTGCTGTCCTTCTAATAAGAGCACATTATTTTATTTCTTTTTGCTATATTGCTGTTTTTCAGGCCTCTCCCTTAGTCATGACAGTGATCAGTTTTTCAGCTTTTATGTTAACAAAGTTAGAAAAAATGTTAATATTATAAGTAGAAAAAATGAAGTACCAAGAAGTTTCAGGTCTTAGCCTCAGACTGAAAACGCACCAGCTCTTCTAGAGTATAAGTGCACTTGTTATATATATTTCTTGCAACCAAAAAACTAGTTATCGTATTTGCATTCCTATAACAAAAAATATGTTTATTTTCCTGTATTTAATTCAAACTTAATAAAACAACGTATTTTTATTTTAGCACTTGCCCTGTGCTTGGGATAGATTTCTATAAAGTTTTAAAGAAAGAAAAAATTTCGCCTCAGACAGGATTTGAACCTGTAACCTTTCGTCTCATGCCGACGAATGCTCTAACCAATTGAGCTACTGAGGATTCAAGTCCCGTGGCGAAATTTTTAATTCCTTTCTAACCCGTTAACGCGGGTAGTTATGTCCTATAGATACACAATTCTGGCAGGTGTTGTTTTGCTATTTCAATTTTAAATTTCTTTCTTACCAATGTATTTGAAAATAAAACAAATCTGCTGACGTTCTCAATGATTGGCTAAGTACCAAGTCTGTAATAGATTTTAAACTTTCTTAGACTTAGATACGCTAAAAAAACCGCGTCTAAGTTGGCGTCCAAAATAAACTTGTTTTATCTATATCCGTTCAGTAGTTTTCGCTTGAAAAAGTGACAAACATCCATTTATCCATTCCTACAATCATTCGCATTTATAATACTAGCTTCAAATTGCGCCAAATCTTTGTGAATTGTAGTCTATATACAAACTACATTAAAAAAGGATGTTCACGCCCATATCCCCGAAGGAGTTGGCAGAGGCACTACCAGGACACCCACTACTAGCCCAAGACATTAAGTCCCACAATGTTATAAATGGCATGCCTATTGACAACCGGGCACATATCCAATCCCGGGAAACGTATTTTTTACTACAAAATTGAAAATATACATTTCCTAATTTTTTTGTTGTCCAACCCCGTGACCTCGAGAAGTCATCTAAATCGCCTCAGTAGTTTGTGTGGAAGAGAAATAAACATTCTTTCAAACTTTCGCAGATATGATTTTCGTAAGATTAGTTAGAGTTAAAATAAATATATCCTCATTAATATTTTTTCACCAGTGAGGACATCACCTTAGAAAATTGCGTGAAAGTCGTCATCAAAAATCTGGAAAGAATTCTATTGTCAGAATTCTTCTCCCATATTAGTTTCATTGTGAAATAAGATCGATGCTCAAAACATACCATGTGTGAAATTGACGTGTCGTCTGTAGAGACATGTGCTCACGAGGCACTTCGCCGTATCTGTCCTTTAAATATAAATTGGTACACAAAGAGATAAACTAAATTTAGCTTGTGTGTTTATGGTCAAATTAGTTTCTAAAATGTAATCCGTGATTTCGTCAATCGTTCTGTAATAAATCGATGCTTTTACGCAAAACAATTTAGGAGTATTCAAATTGAGCTTTTTTATAAAATTACTACCTGACCCCGCAGACGTTGTTCTGCTATATTGTTAATGTGATTTATTTAAAAAAATTGGGGTGAGTCACCCTTATCACTTAGGGGTATGAAAAATAGATGTTAGCCGATTCTCAGACCTACCCAATATGCTTACCAAATTTCAGAGGAATCGGTCAAGCCGTTTCGGAGGAGTATGCAGACTAACATTGTGACACGAGAATTTTATATAAAATTATGTATTTCGGATTGTATAAAATATAGTTGACAAAGATAAAACTAGCCTCGGTGTTAATGGTCAAATTAGTTTCTTAAATATAACATGCATTTGATTGTGCACGGATTTCGCCAATCGTTTTGCAATAAAACTATGTCTTTACGCAAAACAAGGAGTATTCAAATTAAGTTTTGTAAAACTATATATTTTGGATTGTATAAAATATGACACACAAAGAGCAATACGAAACTTGCCTTTGTGCTTAAGGCAAAATTAGTTTATAAAATTTAATATGATGTTGCTCAAATTTTGCTCACATTTCGCCAATCGTTTTGCAATAAAACAATGCGTTTAAATAAAACAAGTAGTATTCAAATTGAATTTTGTAAAACTTTTTTTGAAGTTTACCTTTAATATACTTAAAAAAAGCTGTGGAACCTAGTGTCTTCGGCTAGTCGTGGGTGCCCTGGTTGTGCTTCTGCCTAACGCTTCGGGGATATGGGCGTGAAGATAACTTTAATGTGTAGTAAATAAAAACGTTATTAAATAATTTAAGCATAAGGAAACTGCAAAAAATCAAATTTAATTAACTAAATCAAATAGGTAAACGACAAAATATTCATGCGAATTAAATATATAACAAAAACCACCTTTTGGATCATAATTAAAATTGTATGGCATCGCCCTATTAATAACGAATTAGGACTTATTTTTAAATAAAAATAACTATGTTAAAAAACGACTTTAAAACTAAAAGGAAAAAATAATAAAGATTTATTATTAATTATAAACTACTTATTATTTATATGTGATTTTTACAAATGGGTTTGAAGTCGGTGCCAAGTTAAACTAATAATTATATTATATTTTGGCACCGACTTCAGGCCTATTAGTAAAAAGCACATATAAATAATGGTAGTATCCACAATACACTATTTTTTTTCAGGGTAATCGCAAAACAAGCATACAAAAATAGCATGCAGGTGAATTAGCTTCTCTCCCTTTAAAGTCGGTTAAAGACACATAGAGTATAAAAGCGCTTCTTTGAGATCACTTTCAGCTAAACTTGAAAGAGATACGTGTTGTTGAAATATTATAATGCGGGTATATCGCACATAAGAGTTCATAACTAACGAACCCTTATGATAGCTGAGTGCGAAAGCCAAAATTTAATAATTATAAAATTTAGATAAACAAAAATCTTGCAAATTAGTGCTGTAAATAAAGTACAAAAACCGGCTTCTACTATTTTTGGAAAGATAGCACATGATTCCGAAAATGTCCCATTTAGATTTTATCACCTCTATGGTTTAGC